>JAEQBH010003097.1:0-184428 GCA_016808115.1 Tetrastigma voinierianum
AACTTCAAATAATCCATTAGCTCTTTAACAAATTCACAGTGATTAACGAGGCCCGGTACCTTGTTGTCGATAGAATTACGGATTTGGATGAACAGACGAGCATCCTCCTCCATCCATTGCTCTTTCGAATCATCAGTTGGCGGATCCTTAGTGGTGGCCATGGCGTACGCTCGGCGTATGTGAATTGTTTTGCTCCATTCAAATATTTGGGACAAGGTAGTCTGTGCTTGTGATTTTGGACATCATCGGGACCACGCAGCCGGTGTCGGTTTCTTCTCCTGCAGATCATATTTATGATACCCTGGGAAGAAGATCGAACGAAAGCACTCCCGGAACTGAATTTTGGAGAAACCCTAGAAAAGTTTGTCGGACACAAAAAGCACTAAAACGCTACCAGATCTAGAGACAAGCGGGGAAACGAGTGTACGAGGCCTTGTGGCGGCAAACGACCCTTGAGAGGGCTTTGGGTTGGGCGCGTGTGGAATTATTCGGAAAACTTGCGGCGGCGCTGTGAGCTGCGGCGCTTGGAATCGGACCACTAGATTTTGCAGCGGCTCGCCGACGGCCAGACCCTCCTATCTGTGGTGAGACTCCACGCTCCCTACAGAGTGGAGTGTTTCAAAAGTCGCCCCCTCAGCGTATGGGTGCCAGAAAAATCCTCGAAAATTCTCAAAATTCTCAAACTGAACCACAAGCTCTAATACCATGTAGAAACAATCAAGAGAGAAATTAAAGAAAGAATTCCTTGTGTTTTTCATTAGATTAACATGTGTGTATGTATATCTGGGAGGGATAGTCTATATTTCCTAATCTGTTACAACTCTACATGTTAGGATTCCTAACAAGTTACAACTCTATATGTTAAGTTTCCTAACCAGTTACAACTTTATATGTTAACAAATACAAATGTACAAAAATAGCTATACAAGGAATTAATTTAGGAAACTATTCTAGGAAATAAAAGCTAATTGACAGCTACAAGATAATTGACAACTATTCAAGAAACTATTCTAGGAAAATAAATCAAATCATAGTCAATCATAATCAATCCTAATAACTCTATTTTTGGTACAATATACTCTAAATTGGCATCTTGCAACACTCCCCCTCAAGCTGGCTTGTAGATGTCCTCCATAGCTAGCTTGCTAACTAGAAGTTCTAATTGTCCCTTATGTAGTCCTTTGGTAGTATATACATTGCTTGTTGTGCACTTGAGTAAATGGGAACACATATTAGCCCACTTTCAATCTTCTCTTTGATGAAAGCGCTTATGTTTTCAGTATACTCTCAGTCATGTGCAGCTGGATTGTGGGCCGTGAGATAGCAACTGTTATCATATTAAATTTTCATAGGAAGAGACAACTTTGAAATCTTTAAATCTTCAAATAATCTCTTGATCCTGTTACTAAAAATTCCATGTCTGAGACCTAAATTTGCCTCGACACTACTCAGAAACCCACAACACTTTGTTTCTTGTATATATAGAATTTCCTCCTATAAAAGGTCTGATAACCTGAAGTTGATCACTATCAATGGAACTACCAACCGATGCATACGTATGGAGCTTGATTTGAAGGTTGTCTTGTTTTGAAACATAAGACCCTTTCGGGGAGTTCCCTTTAGATATCTTAGCATCCTCACGAGTTTGCATCAAAATGTTCTTATCTGGTAGGTATGAATTGGCTTACCATGTACATCAAAGCTATATCGGGGCCAGTATGTGATAAAATGAATTAATTTCCCCAACAATTTTGAAACCTCTCCCTAGCAATCACATTTTCAATTTTAGTGGGATAAAGTTTTAAGTTAGTGATGGGTCTCGACAACCTTACAACCAAAAGACATGTGTCTCTTTGAAAATCAAGGATGTATTTCCTCGGTTCTGAAAGAATCACATTCTTTTGATGCAGCAATTCATTCACGAAAGAATAACACCATCTAGTCTGATCTCAGAAGTCTTCTCATACATCATTCTCTTTAGATGCACTTGACTGCCAGATCATCTCACCATTGGGAATTATATCATCCACATAGGCAATTAATATGGATATCTTACCTTTCTTTGAGAGTTTGTAGAACATTGTACGATTAGCTTGGTTTTGATGATAGCCATAACTCTTCATAACCTTTCCAAGCGTTCAAATGGCACCGCCAGAGATTGTTTAAGGCCATCTGAGATTTTTAAGTTTGCAGGACTTAAGTATTGACCCAACATTCTCAAATCTTAGTGAGTGGGGCCCATAAATACTTCTTCTAATCCTATTGAAGAAACATTCTTGATATCTAATTGGTGTAGCGGCCAATTATAGTTTGCTGCCACGGATAGTAGTACCCGAATAGAATTTCTTTTGGTAACTAGAGCAAAGGTTTCTTGGTAATCAACCCCATATGTGTGAGTGAATCCCTTAGCCACGAGTCTAGCTTTAAATCTCTCCACACTTCCATTTGCCTTGCATGGCACCTTGACCTTTATTTACTTATTTGTTTTTATCATGGGTGGTAATGACTTTCCATGTTCCATTTTCCTCGGATCATTCATCTCTTCCATCCTTTGCTGATTTCCAATCGAGGAATCATTAAGTCTTCTGAATGTTTCTTAGCACATCTGAGGATTAAAAATCTTTAGATATAAAGGCATTGTATTTCTTTGAGTTTACCATAGGACAAAATTTAGACACTGGGGTGGGAAGTGCAGGCGTTTCCCTTTTCTAATATCTATTGGAATATCAAGATCATTAGAATTGTCATTGTCATAGAATTAGGCAAAGGATTAATAGCAGGTTCAGATATTTCATTAGGAATAGGAACAAATTTTGCAAGGTACCTACCATTTTTATACATTTCTTTTTGATTCATCACTCAGGAGTGTCTATTTGAGGCTTGTACTAGGGATAGTAGACCTCTCACCTTTTACATATAGTTTTTCTCGAATAAGTGAGAAGCTCTTAATCTTGTTTCTTGGAAACAATAGGTATTTCTACCCCTATCAAGGACTCATAAGTGTTTGGCAAAACAGTCTTAGGATCACCAGTTTCACAAGCAATATCCAGAATAGCAGTTTTTATTTTATTGAAAAATTCATTTTGAGGCATAGGATTAGTAATGCAATCAATGGTTTTAGGTAGGGGATTCGAAATAACATCCCAAAATTTCCTTCTTCTCTTATGTTCTCCCCCTGAAGAGAATTTTTTGAAAGAAGGGTTGTTTTTTCAAAAAAGTAACATCCAATGAAATAACAATTTTCCTTGTTTTTGGATTAAAACACTTGTACCCTTTTTTTATCAGGTGCATAACCAATAAAATATTTTTCAACCCTTGGATCAAGTTAGACCTGTCTTTACTAGGTATATGAACATAAACTATGCATCCAAATATTTTCAAAGGAAGATTAGATTGAATTCATGATTCAGGAAAATAATTTTGAAAACATTCAAGGGATGTAATGTTGTTTAGAATACGAATTAGGCATCACAATCGAGATAGGATCTTTGTTAAAATTGCTTCACCCGAATGTTTAGAACATTTGTAGAAAACATATTAGTACGAGAAACTTCAAGTAAATGTTCGTTTTTATATTCCAGCAGTACGATTTGTTTAGGTTATCTACCGCAAAATAGTTTGATAGTGAACACCTTTTCTTCGAAAAAAAATTCAGGACTTCCTTAAAATATTCGAGTTCCATTATCGGTATGAAGAATTCGATTTTAGTTTGAAAAGAGGTTTCAATCATTGAGTAAAATATTTTAAATAGCTTTCAACCTCAAATTTTCCTTCATCAAATAAACCCAACATAAACGAGTATGGTTGTCGATAAAGGTTACAAACCATTTCCTGAATTAGTATTTATCCTTGAAGGACCCTAAATATCACTATGGATTAAATAAAAAGGTTTTGAGGCTTGATACGGCCTTGAAGAATAAATAGTTCTATGACTTTTCGATAAAATGCAGCTTTCCACTGATAGTATTCAGAACTAGCCCAAACTTAAAATAGAACTAGGAAATAATATTTTAAGATAAGGAAAACTACGATGCCCTAATCTATAGTGCTAAAGCATAATTTGGTCCTTAACCTAAGTAGAAATGCACTACTAAATCCTTGAGCTTCTTTGTTCTTAGATCCTTCGTCTTGAAAAAATAGGGGCCATCTATCAATTTGTAGCATAAAATGTCTTCCCCAAGTTACATTTCATAAAGGTACAATCATATTTGGGGAAAAAATGACACATGATTAAGTCTTTGCAGATAATTTACTAACTGATAGTAGATTACAAGTAAGTTTGGGAACATGAAGAACATTTTTAAGAGATGTTTTTAGATAGATTTATCACACCTTTGCTAGCTATAGTGGAATATGAGCCATCAGCTATACAAAATTTTTCATGACCAAAACAAGGATTGTAAGTATGAAATAAGTGAGAAAAAATTTTCATGTGATCATAGGCTCCCGAATCTATAATCCAAGGAGTAGAATAAATAGGAAAATGACAAGATAGAGTCTTTGATATATACTGCTTGGCAGGCTTGATAAGTATAACAATAATTTGGAATTAGATTTCAACAACTTCAAAAGTTGATCCATCTGCCCTTTGTCAAAGGAGATAGATTCGGCCTCATGTCTGCGTGATGCAATTTGAACACGCCTTCATGAGAACCCTTCCAATTTGTTGGTTTCCAGCTGGATCTTGCAACTCTCTTAGTATGCCATGGTCTATTATGATGATCCTGGCGGATGCGGACTTTTCATCGGGTTTCTTTGTAGTATTTCAGCTGGCAGTGATCACCGGCGACAAGGGCTGAGTTTTCAGCCAGTGTTATTGAGATTCCTTTGCCAAGCCTTAACAAGACCCAGACAGCTCTCTCCACGGCGAACCTCGAAAACACTTCTCAACGGAGGAGTAAGCTGCCTCCCAATAATCCTACCTCTAACCCCATCAGACTCATTGGCCAATAAATTTGCAGAAAATACAGTTATATCTTACACGTTTCTTATAATGATTACAATCATCCGGATATTTCCACTTATAATCATTATATAGGTCTAAATCCTGACAAAGCCATTTCAAGGAATTAAAATACTTAGTAACAGTATCCTTACCTTGGAGGATTTCTCCGAGTTTCAGGGTTAACTCGTACACTTGAGATTGATTTCCCAAGTCATAGTACATTTGATTGACGTTGTCCCAAAGCTCATTCGTCGTGTGATAACACATATAGTGCGAGCTTATGTCCTCCTCCATAGAGTTCACCAACCAAGTCATCAACATTGAGTTCTCGGCATCCCACGCAGGATAGTTTGCATCATTAGCCGCGGGCTCGCCCGTATCTCGGTCGAGTAGCCAATCGTGCCTTCCCACTGAATATACATCGCGCAGTTGAGACAAGCGTAGGAATTTTCTCCATTCAATTTAATGGTAGTGATCTGAAAGGAGCGGGATTTTGTGGTAGAAGAAGGGGTTTTAGATGCAATAGTAGTAGCAAATGTTAGTAAACGTAGGGGCATTCTAGGGTATTGAGGATGTTTGTAGACTAAGGAAATAGCATAAGACATATGAAGGAGAGCAAGCTAGATGTTAACGAGGTAAGAAAACGAGAATAACAATAGGGTTTAAAGGAATTTAGGCTTTGATACCATGAAGATGAATACCGTGTATTATATATTTCATTAGAATACAATTGTACAAATAAATAGTTGTACAAGAAATTAATTTAGGAAACTATCCTAGGAAATAAAAGCTAATTGACAACTACAAGATAATTGACAACCATTCAAAAAACTATTCTAGGAAAATAAATCAAATCATAGTCAACCATAATCAATTCTAATAACTCTATTTTTGGTACACTATTCTCTAAATTGGTATCTTGCAACAAAAGTTACTATCTAAAGATACCTCTTTGCTTCCATCCTGACAAAAACCATTGTCAAACAAACTCTCTATATATTTTTTTATCAAAACAAAACCAAAAACAAACTCATATATTTTTAAGAAGGATTCTCTTAGGAACTGGAAATACTAGCTATTGTAGAGATTGAACCTGTCTGGTAACTATTTTTTTTTACACAATTTTAGCAAACAACTTTTTAGAACAATTTCTGAAAATTGTTCTATGATATTTATAGAATAAAAGAACGTTTGGAAATCTAAAATGTTTTAACATATCTTTAAATATGTTTTAAAAATTATTTTTATATTTAGTATTTTTATTTTTAATTATTCTATCTGTTTGTATATTTATTTTTTAAAACAACCTTTAGAAAATAAGTGAAGACAATAAAAAACAATTAAAGAAATTTTTAAATAATCATTTTCTATTCTTTTGGATAGGCAACTCTTGTTTTCTGTTCTAAAGATAGAAAATATAGATTTTTATATTATTGAATGTGTTTTTCTGATTCTTTGTTCTGAGAACCAAAAAGTTGTTCTAAAAAAACAATTGTCAAATAGACCCTTAGTTTCTACAATAACTATGAGTAACACTTGTATGAGCCAATTCAATTTAGTTAGTTGTACAAGTTAGTTTTGACAGTTCATGCCTAACAAATTGTAATGATTTTAAAGCTCGAGAATTTTAAAGACTCATGGACTTTTTTTTTTTTTATAATCGTAGGTGTTCGGGCCAACTTACGTGCACCTCGATTAATCCCATGAGGCCTTGAAGTTAACAGTCGAGTAAACCTCCAGTGGCCCTAAGGGGACTCGAAAATACTTGTAGACTTTTAACAAGACAATTCCACAGTGCTCTAAATTCCTTTTCTCCTTTTTCTCTGGAGTATTCTTTTCTAGAATTTTATCTTTCTTAGAATTCTAGCGCAACATTTTTTTTATAGGTAAACGAAGCAAATAAAACACCATAAAAAAAGAAGCCTAAAGCATATACTAGATGTCTACTAAGGGAGACCTACGGCTATGCAAAAAGAGGGCTAAGACAGAAACTTACTAGCCCACTACACAAGCTAAAGAATACAAAAAAGGCATCTTAGAAAAAAAGAATCCACATCAAGAATCATGGTAGCCCATGAAAAAAGGGACATAAAGAAAAAGACTTAAGCCTATCAAAAGAAAAACAATCATCTTCAAACACTACTTTGTTCCTCTCCTTCCAAATCGCCCACAACAAGCACAGAGGAGCTGCCCGTCACAACTTTGTTTCCTTCTTCCTTAAAGGGAGATGAATCCAGCCAAGAATCAAGTCTTTTACCAAAAAAGGACATACCCAACTACCTTCTGAAAGAATTCTAGCACAAATTCAAAGCATGTATCTTCTTTAATGGAGGTTAATAACAATCCTGCAATGATGAATCCAAATCCTTTGTCTTCCACTCTTTGCTATAATTAGCTTCAATTCACTTATCGCCCATGAAGCTTTAGAGCAAGAATTTCTTGATCCAAAATAACAAAGATAGCTGTCTTTGTAATCTAAGGCCATGGGCTATAAAAGTTCATGTTCATTGACAATGAAGTACTAGTTTAATTTCTCCCAAGTGAAGAAGCTAGATGTGGAGAAACAATTAAGGAGTTCCTCGAATGGGAACAACAGGATCAACTACAACTCTCATGGCTTCTCTCGTCTATTTCTGAGTCAATTCTTCCTTACATAATTTCATCTGGGGGACAATTAAAGTCGTATTTTCAATCCAAACTTTTTCGTAATAGTTAAGACTTAACTTCAGCATATGAAGAAGGGAGCTTCAACAATTAGTTTATGCACATATACAAGTAGTGTCTAAAGAAAAACCAACAAGAGTAAGACAAAAGAATACTCTCCTCATTCAATACCCCACTAATTCATATACATAACTTCCACCTATATACACATTAACCCACCTAAAAGAAATCGTTTTTAAGAATAAATATTTCAACATTTGATTGTGACAATTCCTCACAATCAAAGAATCTCCTATTTATCTCCTTCCATATTGCTTAAAATATAAAAAGAAGTCAGCTTCTTCAATCCTTAATATACCTTCTATCTATAAACACCATGGCACCAAAGGAGGGTCTCTTTCACTATCTTAGAAACGAGCCTACCAACTCCAAATGGAGAACACCAAGGACCATAATATTTGCGCCTTGCCACAATGGACAAGCAATGATCCGGACTATGATTCCTCTTTGCACAAAGCACACTTGTTGGTCAAAGTCCATCCTTTTTTTGAAGTTGATCCAAAGTCAAAACCTTTCCATAGTATGCTTCTTACAAGAAGAAGCACACTTTTGAACGATCCAAGGGTTCCAAATTCTCTTTCAAGTGAAAGGGATGAAGTCATCGATCCCCAATAAAGAGTAAATCCCTCTTACAAATAAAACCCTTTTACATTTCATTTCTAAACTACTCAATCCTCCTACTACCTCTTTTTACCGATTGTCTTGGGTTAGTATAGAAAGAAAATGTTCCATGACACCTAACTCCCAATTATTCAAATTTCTAACAACATGGGGGTTCCAACTTCCTCTTTCATCTTGATGTTCCCAAAAATCAGCTACCGATGCTTCTTTAGAAACACATATAAAGCAACAAGGTCAAGAAGTCACAAAGAGGGTCCTCATTACACCATCTATCTTTCCAAAACCTTACCTTCTTCCATCTCCCACCTCAAAGGAGATCAATGAATTATTTATAATTCCTACTACTTCCCAATCTCTTTCCAAATCCTAAACCCATAAGAATCTCCCGTCAAGCTTGTCCTCTATCCCCTTTCCTCTTCCCCAAATCTTCCCTTAAGATTTTCATCCACAACAAATCTCTTTCACTAGCACGTTGTCAATACCACTAACAAGCAAGGCCTTGTTGACAAAAAGGAAACAAACACCAAGTCTTCCTTTTGCCTTTGTCTTACAAATACTAGACTAGTTGACTAAGTGAAACTTCTTCTCTAGGCCCCCTCCTCTCCATACAAGATTCGTTGGAATCTCTCACTAATCTCAACTTCAAAATCCTTAGGATAGTAAACAAAGACATAAAATAGATGGACAAGCTTGTTAGAGTACTGCAAAGTAAAGCGAGTCTTCCCCCTTCAAAAAGAAATTATCCTTTCCATAACAAAAGCTTTATAGAAAACCACTCTTCCACCTCATCCCAAACCACCATCGATTTATAATAGATCCCTAAGGAGAGTCGAAGGTAAGAAGAGGGAAGCATACCCACCTTATACCCAATTTCACAAGCCAACTCTTCCAAATTATCCACCTCCCACTAGAATCATCTAACTTTTCTCTAAATTAATCTTCAACTCCAGTAAGGCTTTAAAACCATATAAGCAAATGAGTATGAAAGGAATTCTTGCTCCTAAGAGACCTCACAACAACAATGCTTGATCATTAGCACAAGCACATGAGAGATTTCCTCTTCTCCACCTCCTCTTCCTTAACTAGGATTAACAAAATGCAGTCCTCATTAACTAAGCTTCAAAATCAACCTACTAAGGGCTTCCTTAGCGATCATGAACACAAAAGGGCCAGCGGTCCTATGTCTCAATCTCTGCAAAACTTTGAACACACTCTTAGCTGAAACCATTAATAAATCGAGAACCAAGGTGTAGAGACACTATTTAACTTAATTTATCCATATCTCGACTGAACCCCATTTTAGAAAAATTCTAACAAAAAAATTGCACCACATGGTCATAGTTTCAATGTCAAAAGTTTGCACAAAAATCCACAACTTCTCCTCTCGCATAGAGCCTGCTTGCCTCACATATCAACACTACTACATCCAAAACTTCTCTTCCTTCCTAAAGGTATTTTGAAAACAAGAAAACACCTTTACTCATCACTTTCTGGATCCTACGACATCTTGCCTAATAACATATACAAACTTCCAAAAAAACTAATCGGGCTTAAATTCCTTGAGGTTATTAGCCCCTTTCTTCTGGGAATCAACACCGTGAAAGTCACATTTAGGGCTTCGACTAACTTGTCACATTCATGAACTCCATGTGCACTGGCACTTCATGTTTCACAAACTCCTAACTAAAAAAAATCGGGAATCAATCCAAACCTGTCTCTTTTCACCATTCACTCCATCATGATGCTTCCAGCACCTCACCAATAAAAACCCCTCTGAATTCTTGACATCTAACTCTTCTTGCATCTCAAAGGACAACAATTGATGAATACATTGCAAAGATCAACGTTTTCAATGGTTCACTTGCATCTACCAGTGTTTCTTTGTCAACTGTTATAGTATTATAGAATTAGAAACTAGCTGGGAAAAGGAAACATGTATTCATGTAGAGTTAGAAAACTTCATAATCTTTCCTATTTGATTTAGGGATTGTCTTGTATATTAATAGGTTATTTGTGATCAATGAACAACACAATTTTTCCTTCAAGAGTAAATTTCAGAATTTCTAACGTAACCTAGAACAAAAAGGGGCTCTCTAGCAACTTTCTCTCCTACGACCACTATCTTCTACCAACGACCACCCCTCAAGGATCATTAGAGGAGATCTTATCCATCGGGCAAGAAATCTCCCAAGAACAAGTCTATAACGCAATCACACACGCCGATTTTCAAGGTTGCAGTGTCAGTCTCCCCCACTGCCAGGTGTCAGCGTGGTAGCCACTTCTCTCTCTGAGACCAACTTCCTTCTCCGACGATGTCTCTTGTCGACAAAGCCTTCCACCTACCTGCCTTCCCTGTCCGAGCCCTGAAACAGTGATTTTCAGAGGATTTAGCGTCCGACAACCCTATTTTTCTACGGTTTTGTGCTTTTCCCCTTGATTTCTTCAAGATCCAGTGGTGTTTTTGTGGATTGTCAGGTCAAGTTCTACATCAAGGAAGTGTTTTTCTTGGAATAGTGGTTTTTGGCTTTGCAAAATCCTATTTTCTGGTATTTTTCAAATTTTCAAAGACTTGTTTGAGCTAGATTTGCTTCTATGACTAACAAGAAACCCACAGGAGGAGTTGTGTGTCATTATTGCCATAATCCAAGACATGTACACCGAAATTGTAGGACGTTGCAAAATAAAAATCGAAGATTTCAGTTTGTTCATTCTCAGAAATCACTTAAGTCTCGTATCTACTTTATCATCACACTTTCGAGTCGTAAAACCAACACATGTTTTATTTCCTTCCTCCACACGGCTCATCGGGATTTTTATTAACAACCACATGACAAATAATTCAAGTTTATTTACTACATTTAGTCTCAATCCTCTACCTCATCATACCCTTGGCTGCATGGATCAACATCTGCGGTCCTCGGGTTGGGTGGATAATTCATCCAACTCCTCTAATCACTTTGACCTCTATTATGAGATTACCACAATTCCCTTTTAATTTAATTTCTGTGAGTAAACTCACTCGTACACTTAATGCAATATATCATTCTTTCTTGATTATTGTTTGATTCAGATCTTCACGGGGCGTATTATCGGGTAAAGGACGCGAGTCCTGGGGTCTCTAGCATTCTGAAACAAGAGGTGCCAAAGTCCGCTGGCTTGTCTCGAGTTGTTAATTCCATTCAATTACATTATCGCTCGTCATCCTTCTCTCTCTCTCGTCAAGAAGCTATATCCTCGCTTAGTCTATCCTCAATAACCGTGAGTCGTGTCAACATGCTAAGCTCATCGCGGTGCATTTGACTCTAGAGTCAATAAATGAGCTTCCGCCTCCTTCGGTTAGTCTATTCCGATGTTTAAGGTAATCGGGTCCGCGATGTCTCCTACCGGGCTTAAGTATTTCTGCTACTTTTTGTTGAAGATTTCTCGCTTCACTCGGGCTTTATAAAATGAAAAGTCGCTTCGAGCTTTTTTCTCATTTTAGTGCCTTTGTTTTAAAATTCAAACTCACTTCATGTCCCCTGCTCAAACATTTGAGAATGATAACGCCCAAAGAATATTTGTCGGAACCTTTTCAGTCCTTCATGTTACAACATGGGATTCTCCATCAAACCTCTTATGTTGATACACCCTCTCAGAATAGGGTAGCTAAGAGAAAGAATAGGCATCTTCTTGAGAATGCCCAGAGCTCTTTTGTTCCAGATGCATGTTCCTAAACACTTTTGGATTGATGCAATCTCTACCACTTATTTCGATTATCAGATGTCATCATCGCCTCAATCGAGCTACTCTCACCACCCCGCCTGTTTCCAAATAATTTGTCGTTCTCATTGACTTGCCATTTGATGCACATGCTTTGTTCGAGATGTCTGTCCTCATGTCTCTAAACTTGATCCGAAGTCCTTAAAGTGTATCTTTGTGGGATATTCTCGTATTCAAAAAGGATATAGGTGTTATTGTCCGACTCTTCAATGTTACTTTGTGCTACTGATGTTACATTCTTTGAGACTACCCCGTTTTCCCTTTCTTCTCCTGTTACTAGTCAAAGCGAGGGTGATGATTTATTAAAGGTAATTATCTCCTCACTAGTTCCACCGACTTCACAGGCTCCACCGGGTCCTACTCCATCTCCCGTCTCGCAAACCCCATTGCTCAAGTATACTTAAATGCTCGAACCCTCAAATTTAGTCCAACACTACCGCCTTATCATCGTGATCCATTCCAAAATGATGACCTTCGACACTGTGAAAGGCAAACGTCAGTGTGCTCACCCAATCTCTTCGTTTGTTTCCAATAACCATTTGTCATCTTCCTCTTGTTCTTTTATTGCATCTCTTGATTCTATCTCTCTTCCTAACATTGTATGTGAGGCTTTATTTCACCCCGGGTCAAGTACAATATTATGGTGGATGAACTCAAGCAGTTTTAAAATGACAATTTTATTACTGACTTTGGCGGCCTTTACCAACGGGGCAGGCGCTATTTGTCACTGCTGGCTATTTTCCAGCAAAGCTTAATCTAATGGGTCTCATGCCAGATTGGTTCCGCCTCTGGCTGCTAAGGGTTATGCTCAGACTTATGGCGTTGATTATTCTGATACTTTTTCTTATATAGCTAAGCTAACATCTATTTGTATGTTTATTGCTCTCGCTACTTCTTATGATTGGGACTTGAATCAGCTTGATATCAAGAATGTCTTTCTACATGGAAATCTTCCGAAGAGGTTTACATGGAACAACCTTCAGGATTTGTTGCTCAAGAGGAGATAGGGAAGGTGTGTCGTCTTCGGAAATCTCTATATGGTTTGAAACAGAAATACTCGCATGATCTTCGTGTTAAATCCGCCAAAAAGCATACTGGCATTTGGTACGCAGAAGAGAAAAAATCGACCACTCGGCTTTATAAAATTTCTAGTTCGTATTATTCTACTAAAAGAGTGTATATGGATGATATTGTCATCATCGAGATGACCTAAAGGTATATCTCTTAAATCCTTTCTCTCTTCAATACCAATTTCACACAAAGGATTAGAATGTCAAAGATTTATCGCCACAGTTTTCACAGAAGTAAGCAAGGAATTCTGTTATCTCAACGAATATATGTGCTTAATTTGTTATCATAGACAGGGAAATTAGGTGTCAAACCGTGTAATACTCTTATGACTCCTAATGTGCAGATCATTAAGGAAGGAGACCTATTTGAAGACCCTGAAAGATACAGAAGACTGGTTGGGAAATTGAATTATGTTACAGCACTGTCCGTAGATATTGGGTTATTCAAAGAAGTGTTTTTGAGTTAGCATAATGATCACAAATAATCTAATGGCGACTATAGAGCATATTCTGGCGTTGTTTTAAAAGAAGTTCCCCGACATGGAATATTGCATAAGAAGCGTGACATACAGATCGGAAAAGCTTTCTCGATGCGCACTCAGGCGTGATCTAAGGAAGATAGGAGATCCACCTCAAGATTTTGCGTCTTTTTTGGAGGAAATCTAATTTCATGGAAGAGTAAAAAGCAAAGCGTTGTCTCACAACAGCGAGTCCGGAAGATGAGCCATGGCATAAGATGTATGCAAGATCACAGGATACGTTAGTTGTTGATGGAAGTAGGCATCAAACTTCAATACCAGCCTGCTTTGGTTTGATAATCAAGTTGTCATGCATATAAGATCTTAACCCGTATTTCATTAATGGACCAAACATATTGAGATATATTGTCATTTTATCCGTGAGAAGATTCAAATAGGGGTTGATTTATACAGATATGTAAAAGACCTATAATTGCAGACGCTTTCATAAAACCTTCGAGTAATCGAGCCATTATTTTAGTAATAAGTCAAGTATGACTGCATTCATGCTCCAACTCGAGGGGAGTTATAAGATTTGTAATTAGAAACTAGTTTGGAAAAAGGAAACATGTATTCATGTAGAGTTAGGAACTCGTAGTCTTTTCCTATTTGATTGTGGATTGTCTTGTATATAAATACGTTATTTGGATCAACGAACAACACAATTTTTCTCCTTCACTATCTCGATTACATCAACTAAAGATCAAGTCAAGCACCTCCGATGGTTTACAAAATGATAATGGTCATCTAAGTCTAACCAATTATTATTCTTAAGGTTCCCTCCTGGTCATACTATGTATGTCTTAGTCTATGTTGATGATATTTTAGTCATTACTAGTGACAAGGCTGCAGTTACTTCCTTAATAACTCAACTAAATTCAAAATTTCTCGGTGCTATATTTCTAGGCAGCATACAAGTTTCCAATGTTGATGACTCCACATTTGCCTCAAACCACATAGAAAGGGGTGGAGCCACCTAAGGACTAGTGCCCCACTTAAATTTTTTTGGAAAAAAATTCCCATTGTAGATAGGGTGGTTCGAACCCAAGCCTGCACTTTGCCCCCATTGAAATATGTAAGCCCTGAAGAGCCATATTTGCTTATGTTACTTAAGTTTGCCCCCATTGAACTTAAATCCTGGCTCCGCCCCTACACATAGATTTGAGGTTTGATATAAGAGAGAAATATGGTGCATTGCAAACTAACAAGAACTCCCACAGTCAATGGTCTAAAATTAAGAGCTAGTGAAGTTGATCCTATGGAAGCTTTACATAGTAATTGGCACAATGGGGCTCTTCAAAGATGTAAACCACTACTTGTGCCTAGATCTCCTTTCAAGTGGAGAATAGAGTATGTTGGTTTATACAGAGTCCAACAAAGGAACAATGGAAGGCCGTGCAAAGAATTTGCAAATGTCTTCAAGGCACTTTGCTACTTTGCACTTGAAGAGATCATCCAACCTTGATGATAAATGGACATCTAATTTGGATGATAGATGCTGGACCTCAAGCCACTGGGTATTTTTAGAGCTACCCCTTGGTATCTTGGCAACCCAAGAAGCAAAATATCATTCCCGGTCTAGCACTTAAGCTGAATACCAAAGTCTTGCAGCTCTAGCAGCTAAAATCACATGTTTAAGGTCATTGTTGATTGAGTTGCAACTTCCACTAGCTAAGCCTCCTTCAATTTGGTGTGATAACCTTAGCACAGTTTTCCCTTTTGCAAATCCTGTTCTTCATGTAAGAAGAAAGCACGTAGAGCTTGATCTATATTTTGTGCATGGAAAGGTCATTCAGACGGAGGTAGAGGTTCCCCATGTCCTCTTTGACTGATCAACTAGAAGATGAGTTCATCAAGACAATTTTCTCTACTCGGTTTAATGGATTCAGACACAAACTCATGGTAGAAAATCTTTCTACCCTACGTTAAGGGGGGATCTTATAGAGGGTTAGGTTCTAGAATAACTACCATGAGAAACAGGTTCAATCAGTCAGTTCAGTGTTAGTTTTGAAAGCTTGTGCTTAACATATTATAACAGCATTTAAGCTCCAGAATTGTAAAGACCCATGAACTTTTAACAAAACAATTCTTTCACGATTCTCTAAACTCCTTTTCCCCCTTTTCTTTAGAATATTCTTTCTTGGAGTCTTACAATCTGAACCATAGACACCTTTATCCAATGGCACAAGATTGTTCTTTGCCTGATTTTTGTAATTGTCAGAACAAACAGAGCCTAAGACCAGTCAATATGGAAGTCCTACAACTATCTGTGGAATTAATACAACACTGACAGCAGCATTAACAGATTTCTTATTCAAAAGAATGCATAAAAAAAAAAATCACAATTCAAGCATGATTTGATTGTTAAAAAATTCACGGGGCACCCCATCATAATCACCTTTAACTCTAATTTAAATGGGTACTATGACAAAACTTCTGACTCGGAGAAGAATTTCAAGGAGGTAAAGACACCACAAAATATAAAATTACCGAAATAAAAATATATGGCAATTCAGAAAACCAATAAATATTCAATAGACAAGAAAATGGACATAGCATTTCAAAATGCATAAAATCAATCCAAAAATATCCAATAGAGAAGAAAACGAGCCCGTTTGGTTGCCGACCTAAAAATTAAAACAAAAAACTAGAATCCAAAATCATACAACCTCTCAGGTTTCCACCATTTTCTTCGCAGACCAATTTTAATGACTTTGATTTATCCTTTTTACAACTCTCTGCACCTAAACAAAGCATGAAAAGCATTTCTTTCCAATAGAGACTCAACCCACACATCCACAAGTAAAAACAAACCAAAAATTCATAACATGGTCCATTCCGTTCAACAAGAAGATAAAACAGCTCACAAACCCACAAGTATTAGGGGCTGCTAAAAACGTTAGCTCTTTCATTTTCTTCCATTTTCTAGACAACCAAACAGATGGTGAAAAGAGAGATAATGAACCAATATGAATAGGACACGGCGTGATCTAGCTTGAGAACGAGCAGGAGCGTAAAGGAGAAGAGCAAACCATGAGCCGCCGGAGCCTGAAGGGACTTCGCCACCCTCCTCCAGCTCATCACCCGCCTCTGCACCAACATTTCGTAGCGACCCCCTTGAACTGCCGGAACTGTACGGACCAATAATCGGAGCGCGCGGAGGTTTCAGAATGCCACTGACTCGCTACGCCAAAGCTTCTGTTTGTTTATGCACGAGGGGTTTTCTGGACGAAAATGGCCATAGGAAATCGAATTATGTTAAAGCGAAAAAGTAAGGCGAAACAGGGGCAATTTCGTCAAAATGAACAATACAGTGTAAGCCGTTGCAGGGTATATCATGAAGTGACCGTCGGTTTGGTGGAACGGACATGGAGTTTTATGTGTTGAAAGTAGAATATTTGCAGTTGGGAAGTACACGTGGCGGACACCCACGTGGCCTGTGACCTTTCGTACTTTTTTCATATATTTGGTGCCTTCCCCTCATTGGACATTTGGTGAGGAATATCTAGTTTACCTAAATGGGGCCATTTGGCCATCACAATTGACCCTTTCCCTTATTAGGTTTGTGTGACATTTTAGAATCCAACCCTTTATATGGAATTATTTATTTATTTTATTTCCTCCATTTATATTTCTACTAAAAATAAACATTACCCAAAAAATGAGTAGCAAATTTAAGAAAAAATTAGTGGATTGTTAAAACTTAAAAATCAATTGATCCAATATTGAGTTTTTATTTTCGACCGCCCCCCATTCCAGACAAAATAAATAAATAAAATAAAATAATGACCCTTAAAGTCAAAATGGACGAATGGAGAATAAAAACTCCCCATCATATCTTTTTCCTTCCAAAATGGCCACTTAATTACAAGAAGAAAATGAGCGCACCTTGTTAACTTAAAGGAGAAAAAAGGAAGGTGGGGGGAGACAAGAACCATGTGCCCCTCTGAAGAAAAAGGAAACATTAAAAAGGCAAGGTGTGACATGTGACATTGAAGGTTTAGCCTCTTAGAAGGAGCCCCCACTTGTCCAATGGCCCCAAAATGTCACATAAAAGGGAAGGAACCCTTATCAAGTTGAATGTTACGGAGCATATCAGATTCTGATATCTAGATTTTCATGGGATGAGATGGGCAAACAATTCTTAACAAGGACCAGCATGAATATTGTGTCAAACTCCTCCTCCCCCCCTATTTTTTGTGACTACTTTCTTAGTTGTTTAAAGCTAATCATCATGCACCATACCCTTTTGCTCCCAATCACATGCCTGGACCATGCTTAATCACTTATCCCACATTCTCCAGAACCACAATCATTTGGGATTTATTAATGTGGATAAATTAAAAAGTCATACATTATTTTTAGCTAATCACACCTCAAATATTATATAATGTTTTAATTTCAGGAACGGTCCTGATCAGGATGATTTGCAGGAATGACCCGACAAAGGAATATTCCAAAACATCCGCCCATCTTACCTTGTACTTTGAATCGGTGGTGTGCTATGCAACCCTCCTCCAATGCATTCCTGGCCATTGACGAGATGGGATTCAGTGAAGTTTGTCTAGAGATGATAAAAGAAAGAGAAACACACAAGTTTAGGTGAAAATCAACCTTAAATATGAAAAAAAAAAAAAACATTTAATGAAAATACAGTTTAAAGAGGTCTAATTGAGCCCAACCGTTTTACTATCATCACTGATCCTAAAAATCTAGCGATATCGACACGAAACTTTCTACTGAATCGATGTACCTGAGCTCATTCACTTTAACAATTTATGATAAGCATTTGTCGCATGGGAGGGAAGGAGCTACACCAAGTATAATTATATGGAATGGACCGTGGTTGGATCCTAGGAGGGTGTAGGAGACAAATATATAGTGTATTGTCTGTGGTGAGTGGTGATGAGCAAAGCCTGTTAAGCGAGTGAATTGATGGAGAAATACTGATACGATGCATCTAGCCATCTTAGTAGTAGTGGGGCAGTGTCTACATTCACAATTATATCTATTTATCCATCTGTGACCTAGTCAAATTTCTTACGGAAAAAGTTAATCCAATCCATGATATCATACTTGAATCAAAATCGAAATGGACATTAGTATCAACTGATCAAATTTATTCAGTTTAAATTTGAACTTTTAATTTTCATTTAGGTCTTACATCCAATTTGTTTTTTGTTTTCAATGATTAAATCCAATTTCGTTTCAAATTAATGTGAATTGTAAATTATATGTTACTAAATTATGTCTCTTTGGAAGGAAGTTATATTAAATTAAAATTATTGATTGATTTATTATCTGTATTATAACAACGTTTCAGTATTAGTCGACATAGAGACAGAAAATAATAATCGTACAAAATTATGAATTAGAAACGGTTATTAATATAGCTATTTTTGTTAAATATCTTTTTATGAATTGTACAAATCGTAACTTGTCTGGATTGGGAGATTGTACCTAAGATCATATATTCTTTCTTAACTATATGATTAAAAATTTTGAAACTTAAAGGCAAGTGTGTAATAAAGTTACGAAATGACCTGCTTGGAGTAACAACTGGCTGAAGTATTGGTATGACTCTAGTTCAGTTGCAAGGAAATTTCAATAAAAATATCAATATAAAAAAATTTAATGGAAAACAAAAAAGAGATATATATTGCCAAACAACATTAAAGTTTAGCACAGCGATGTAAATTTATTAATACCTATAATAATTCATTATTTTAAATTATATTATCATTAGAATAAATCCATTCATCATTCCGCATGTTGACTTTAGGAGAAGTAGGAAGAGCAAAGGCCACGGAATCAAGGGAAGACTTCAATATCAAAAGTTTATTATGATCATTGATTAATTAAGGTAAGAAAGTGTGTCTAATGGTTTTTTTTATTTGATATTTATTCACTTTGTATAATATTATTGTAGTATTTTGTTTTTATGAGAACTGAGTATGAGACTTTTTGTACAATCATCTCTTTTATAACTTGAACCAAGTCTCAAGAATAACGACGTTTTACTAAGAAATCTTTTTTTTAATAAATATATTTTTCAAAATGTTAAACTAAGTAATTGAATATAAAATATATAATCTTTATCATATCTCATACTATAATAGTTCAATCAAATATGAACAAAATATTTGCTTAATTTTTTTCCTTTTTTTTTTGTTTACCAAAAGAAAAAGATTATGAAACATAAATTTTATTGCTATGTTTGGAACCCACAAATACTGGGAAAGAACTTAAAGGAAAATATGAAGGAAATAAAATTTAAAGAAAAATAAAATGTATGTTTAAACTAATAAATCACCCCATGTTTATTCAAACTCATTTTATTTATTTTTATGTAATTATATAAGGATTTCAAAATTAAAAATATGTACAAATTTTTTGAGTATATATTTAATTATTTTCTTTATTTCTTCCATTAACGTAAACTAACATGGTGAAAATTATTTTTCTTAATACTTTTCAGATTTCATACGGGGTTGGGGCCTACATAAATAATTGGAAAGAGATCCACATAATCTTTAATACTAATATCTTTTATAACTAGGCAATTCACAATCCTATTTGCTTAAAGAATTAAGTGAAATTAAGCCACTTCTTCCCTTCTCTCATATCACAAGGACAAAAGTAATTGAGGGAAGGAAATAAAGGTAGAAGAACTATTTTATATTGTTGTTCATCATTTTTAATTTCCATTACTCCATATGACCATGTGGGAGCACATCATGTGCTCTAATATGACCCATCAAACTACCAACAGCACATCGACATCATTACTTGTAAGTTTCCACTCACAAGTCTCCATGTCTTTCATTGCCACATACACATTAATTTACATTGATATTCTTTGTTACTTTAAATGTAAAAAATTTCCCAAGTGTCTACCCCTTTGTGTTTGCACACATTTAGCAAACCTAATTCCAGTGACAGCCACAATCCCCTAGTGTTAGAATAAGGTATGTTCTCCTGTTCAATGCATATATAGGAACTTATGGAGAGGGCGACCTTCTTTTGTACTTGTGTGGGAGTTATTCGATCACTAGAGCTTTCTATCACATGGGATGCATTTGTTGACTTTGCCCTTGTCTCAGGGTTAGTGTCAACCCGACTCTCCTAATAGGGGCGGCCTCAATTTTGTCTCCTCCTACCCCTATGTTTAGTTCTTGGAAAATCCTAGGGAAATGAAAAATCATTTTCCCAAATTCGAATGATATGAAAAGTATAAGAGAGAAAAAAATATAAAGGAAAATATGTTTTGCATTATATCTATTATTAGAATATGTGGCAAATTCTTAGTATTAATTCATTTTTGTAAATAATATTTTATGATAATTCATAAATGCTATATTAACGTAATATTATATTTTATTATAAAATAATTAAGCGAGTTTTTTAAGAATATTTTTATAAATATTTATGAATGCTGTAAAAAGTTTATACAGATATATGTATCGTAAAAGCTTACAGTATGCGCAGAAATTTTGTACGATCAAAGCTTTCAAGTGGCGATTTTCGACATAAGTGCTTCTTGTAATATTTTTTGTCATCGCAACTTTCGATATTCCAATCTTATACTTCTCCATCTCAAGAGAAAATTCCTTTATCCGTGGATATGCATAATTAATCGAATCTCACATTAAACCTTGTGCGTGGTTATGTGCATTGCTTTATTTTTGTGTTCTCGGATCAATATTCTCATGCATCAAATTAAAGCTTTGGCTATTGTAACATCTATTATCTATATAGTATTGGGTTACATATATAAAAATAATAATAATAATAATAATTTTCATACATAACCGTAAACAAAATTTTCATGCATAATACAGAAAAATTTACATTCATTTTCATCTTTTTTCTTTCCTTCCATTTATCCACACTTTCTTTTATTTTCCGAACCAAGCATAAAGGACAGAGTTGGCTTGTCTCATCTTTTTTATGAGAGATGTGGTGTCTGTGTGTCAACTTAATCTTTTGCATTGGCCGTGTCAACATACACTACCTCATTTCATTTGGGGAAAGTGGGCATCCTTCAATTCCATATTATCCTCACTTCCTTTTTTTTTTTTTTTTTTCTAACATATGCTTGGTCCTTATCACGGGGTTGATGTCTACCCAAACAGGGTCATGTCGTTAAATTTATCTTAACTTGATCTCCCATGAGGTGGTATTAATTAATCTAATCTTTAATTTGCATTAGTGGTGAGGAGTGGTTGTGGTCACAGAGATTGGTGTTTTCTTGAAAATTATTTCAATCTCAAATTCTTTTTCTTGTCTTAATATTATTAGAATAGACCAAGTAAGAGCAAGGCTTAAGAGGAAGGATGATGACAATCCAGTGTATAGTTCAATTGCTTGCATCCCTCAATCCATTATAAGGTATGCATTAATTTGGAAAGAAACATAATTTTTATAATTTTTTTAAGACCTTATACAAGTTTCGATTTGTCGTATCCTACCAAAAAATTAAACACGCTTTACATATTTTCAAACAAATATGAGAATAAGTGTGGATAATTAATCCAGACAAGGTCCACATGACAATGACCCGTCTTGATTTTGTGCTATTATCATCTCATCTTGTGAGGTCTTCGTCATAAATTTAGTGCACCTGAATAGTGAATTTAGGGCACCTAAATGATGAACTAGGCCTTTCTATTATACCATGCCATTCATTGAATGTCGATATATATAATGATTGATTACTATATGCAAATGATCTTTTCCATCTACTTTTTCAACTTTTCACCAAAAATCTTCTTAGTAGGTTGATCTTAAGCCTTTGATGACAATGACCTAATTCTTCCCATATGTCTAATATTGTTTGCTCTCATCTCATCTCTTATGAACTCTTCTTGATAATGTAAATATACTTGAAATCTATAATGATTGGTCAAGTCTAAAGTGATTAATATTTCCATAGAAAGAGTAAATTATAATAACAGAGTTAATCCTTAATATTAATATTAACAGACTTTGCTTGAGTGGCTAGTTTAGGAATATCCACCTATTTGTGTGGTTTCATAATCTTATTCGATAAAACCCAGGCTATCATGATTTAAACTCAGTTTTATAGCCTAGTGGTATATGGTCCAAACTGTAAGGGGCGTAATTCAAGTTTTGGGTTTGACTTACATATTACGTGGTATTTAAAAGGGAGAATGATTGTGGTATGGTCATGATGTCCTTTAACTTGTAGATATGTATTTTAAATGTGAAGCTTCTTAAACATAGAGTATAAAATATCCACAAAGGATAGAGGAAAGTAGTCAGCTATACTTGTTCACTCATTATCTCCAGGATGCAAAAGGTTTTCAACCTTTTCCTGTTATCATGGGAGAACCCTACAAGTCAAACTTTTTGCACAAATAAAATTAAAGAACTTGAGATTTTGTATATTTATTTATTGATTTCACAATGTTTTTTTGACGTCCCGCAGGAGAACTTTCCAAAGTCATCAGGTGTTAAAACTAAAGTCCAAAGGAAAACTGTGAAACTGAAACTCAGTGTTAATGGTCTGCGAGAGGAAACGGAGTAACTCTAATTGAAAGAGTATGTGGCGAGATAAAAACAGCATCCTGTTGACTTAGTACTGCAAAAAAGTAGGAATCCAAGAAACCCAAATTGAGTTCTTCCTTGCATCAACATAATTAATAACCTTTTTTCAATCTCTTCCAGATTTCCACCTGTGCCATAAATACAGAGATCTCATTTCTTAGTGACTGCTAAGATCCATCAGTAGCCTACATTAAATCACCGTATCTCCTATTTGCTCCGAAGTTTATCCGTTTTCTTAAATCATAAGAAAACATGTCTCAGAAAAGGGCTAAAACCAGACAAATATGTTCCAATAAGTAGAAAACCGTAAGAAACATGTACATAGGAAAAGCATAGATAACATTACAACTTAATATACTGGTTTGGAAGAGCATATTGAGCGGCTCATAAGCATATGCAGGCTGCATAAAGGTAGCTGGACATGCATGCAATTACTCTTATGTCTCAATTATCATTGACTGAAGGAACCTTGGTCAGGGCTTGGGGTTTGTTCCCTGATGATGGTCATTAACTTCAAGAAGATTAACCTGGTCGTTAACTGTAGGTTTCATGCTATTAATCGAGATAAGCGCAAACCGAGAACACTCACGATAATTAGAAAAAAAAAAATTATCATGGACAGTATGATAAATGCATGTACTTCCCACGACTATAGTCGGTATAAATGATAATATTAAGCTAATAAATGCCCTTTAGGACTTTGAGGAAAAACCAAGGGGAAGAAGAGAATATAAGCTAGGAACGTTCTCCTCGTAATGCATGTAAAAAAGAGATGATACAGCAAAACCGTGACATGAATTTAGATTTAATATAAAGGGGAAAGAAACAGTACCCATGACTTAGATGAAGTGAGAAAAAAAAAAATCAAATATATATGGAAAGTTCAATATCATATGTATACTATGGTGATGAAAACAGATCACTAGCTCTCGTGACACAGAACTAAAGAAGTTGCACTTGCATGCCTCGTTAGGGTTTTTCTTTTCTTCTTTTGTCTTCTGTACTGAAAACCAGAGCTGGAAGCCAGAAACAACAAAATTAAAAAAAGGCATGGAAATGGAAGAAGTTGGTGGGAGGAGGGAGTAGCATATTCATGATCACGACGAGAACAACGTCGTCACTGTTATGATGAGAGTTCCAGTCTGACGAGAGAAAGAGGGAGGCCCTCCTGCACAAGCCCCCCCAAACTGCATGTTTGTGTCCGAACCAGTTTGGAAAGCAATCAACCCCATTTTTTCTATGTTAGGAGTTGATGTAAGGTTTCTCTTCCCACGAAAAAGATCCTTCACTATTTTTTGGCCTTTGCTAACAAACTATACTCTCATCTCTCTCTTTCTCTCACTTTCAGTCTTCCCCCCACAACCAAACAATTAAGAAAAACAAGAAAGTGGGAATTCTCATTCCTCTCCTCACAGCATTTCCTCCCTCCATTCCTATTTCTTGAGTGATGATGTAAATACATGCATAAACACACCCTTTCCTATTTTCTTTTAGTAATGGAAAGACATAAACACACAGAAAAAAACCCAAAAAAAAAAAAAAAAAAGAAGTAAAGATTGAACACACAAAAGAAGAAGAGTAAGAGTGAGCTTTTTTTAGTGGGTTAAAGAGATCTGTGTTCAATGATATTGATATTGGTTCTTTGTCTCTTAACACTACCTGATGAAGACTCATCACCACCTGTTTTCTCCATCACTGCTTTAAGTGCTTCTTGAATTGAACTTATAGAGTATTGTTGTTGTTGTTGCTGCTGCTGGTTTTCTCCACTACTACTAGACTCTTCTTCTCCGGTGATGAACAAGACGTTCTTTACCCGTCTCCAGCGTTTCCATCTTGGCTTTCAGTGTTCTTAACCTTTAGAGCCCCGATAAGGTCAGCAAGAGATCCGTCTGTCTTCACATGAGCAAGAAGTGAAGCCTTGATTACAAACTTACTATCTTCGTCCGATGTATCCACTGTTAGCCATCCATTCATCGGTACCGACTAGACTCTGCAGCTAAGAGACACCTGTCGCTTGCTCTTAACATGCTGTATCAATTTCCCTGCTAGCAGTAAAGCTTTGTCTGTCTACATCCACAAACAAGAAAGCAGTCCATCAAACTTCTAATTAATATCAAGTTTGCCATAAATTTTCTCTGTTAATTGATTTTTAAACAGTGGGGCTTTGAGGGCATGTTATGTAAAAGACTGACAAGAATGCTAGCTTGTCTGGTTTTTATTTTTCATTCTTTTTACCTAGTTTAATTGTTGTCCGGCAAGAAATTTCTATGGAAGCTTTTCAGCTGGTGGCTCTCTTTTATCATATCAACTGAGCTGACATTAACGCTTCTTCCCTTTTCATTCTTTTCGGAATTAATACAGGGCGGGCTTAGGAAGAATAAATCCAAACGGAAAATAAAGGTACATGAAAAGAAAAATGTAAACTAAAACAAACTTTATTATCTAATGGTTTGATTTTAGTTGAATAAGATTGGAAAATATATCCATCAACCCCCACCTATTGAAGAATCTTAGAAGATCTACAGAGATCTTTAACCTAAAGCCTGATATAAAACAAAAACAAAAAGTAAAAGTGGTATATAAAATATATATACATGTTGTGAAGCAGGATAGTATAGAATTACATTTTTTTTTTTGAAAGATGGATGATTATGACTTACTTATGGTGTTGGGCAGTGTTTGAGTTTGGCTAGGTTGCCTGTTGATTCTCTCTCTTCTTCTTCTCTTTGGTCACCAGGTCTTGTATTAAGGGCTTTTGCGTCCATAATCTCCCTTCTGAGCCGTCATTCACCCAGCTGCCTGAAGGTTTAGGGTGTATTGAACCGTTGAACAAATGGGTCCACAAAGTCTGATAAGATCTGAGGTGCTCTGATGATGGACCCTGTATGCAAACTGTAGGGCAGGGGCTCTTCTGTTAAACAAACTCCATGATGGGGGAGGGAAACAAGAAATGGTCGGGTCTCAATCAGGTTTGGAGAGAAGGAGCTGGGTTGAAGGTGTGGACTGAGGGAAAGACCATGGCTGAAGAATTGGTGGGAACTTCAGGAAAATCAACCACCCTCTCTGCTGCAAGTGGCATCATTATTTTGTTATGTTGCATCTGATGATGGTGTTGTTGGAGAAGGAATTGTTCTTGGCAGCCTTGTATGTTATGGATGGTCTGAGAACACTCTCCTTGGATCTTCTTCCTTCTTTCCACACATCATATCCCTTCCTTCTGATGATGAAAATATATGCCTCTATACTTCTTAAAACCCTGAGACCAATTAAGGTTGTTGTTTCCATGCTTGATCATGATCTCTCTAGTCTCTACCACAACATGAAAAGGAGAGAATTTAAAGAAAAGGATATGAGACTTATGGTGGGTATATACTACTACTACTTTCTCTGCGTAAAAGGAGGAAAGGGGTAATAAGGAAGAAACATCAAAGAAAGCATCACAGACCTTCCTTGATATGAGATGAGATGGGGAGCTAGAGTCTTGGACCTCTTGGTCGTCTCTCTTTTTTTTCTTTTCTTATCTCACTCCTTTCCTCCTGCGGTGGTAGAAAAAAAAAAAGAAAGAAAAGCCAAAGGCTTTAGACTTCTTCTCTGTAAACTTTCTTTCTCTCTCTCTCTTTCTCACTCACTTGGGTAGGTTTTTCTGCCACGCCTTTGTGGTGATGACCCCTTTTTATCCTAGCTCGTTCAACCAAGCTTTCCTTTTCTTTTGTGCTTAGGTATCTTTGGTTCCTTTGTTTTCTTGGCTTGGATCATCTGCCCTGATCCTTTCCCTCTCTCAATATATATATATAATATATATATATATATATATATATATATATATATATATATATAGTTATATATATACATATATATACATATATATAATTATCTATATATATAGATATAAATATATTTGTATATAAATTGAGCATGTAGTACTGCTAGTCACCTTTCCTTTCTTTCTACTGCACTAACCCAGCCTCCTCTCTCTCTCTCTATCTGTCCATCTCTTTTACATATAAATTAATATTCTAATACATAAAATAACAGTATATTTTGGGGGTGTGATTGGTTCAAAGTGTATAATTACTCTGTGTGAATGCCTGGGGTCAGTAGCAGGGGGATAGAAAAAAGAGAGAGGAAGGGGTGGGGAGGGAAACACAAACACAACACAGTGAACACACAACACACCGATTGTCGACCGACCAAAGACCAAAAGCAGTGATGTATCATGATAAAAGGGCTCTTTCAGCCTCTATTCCTCTTCCCCTACCCCGGTCAAGCCCCCCACGTCTTCCCATACCCTCGCTATTTCCACGCCACCCTTTCTGCTTCCCAAGACCCATGTAATCATTGTGTTCCTAACACACTCCTCCCTCCCCTCCTCCCTCCCTCCCTACTCCCTCCCCCTTTCCACTCTCTCACTTCCTCTCAGTTCCTTGGTTTCAGTTACAAATATTCATGGTCTCTACCACCAGTCCTTTTGGGATTTAGGTCTTTTCACAAGTGCGCCACATCACTAGAACTAGGATGATACCAGCATGACTTGTTTATTTGCTATTTCAACCACAAAATAACAAAAATATGTTTTTCTCTCTGTTTCTTAACTGACCTTCTCCCTAGACATAGTCATGGTCGCTATCTTTTTAAATAGTTGCAGTTGAAGCATCTCAATTTTCTGACTCAACAACATTAATTAATTTCATCAACTTTTAAATCTGAGAAAAAAGGAAAAGAAAAAGATCATTAGAAATGTGACAGTAAGAAGAAGAAAAATGCAAGACATACCCTTCATTTGGTTGGTTGGTTGGTAAGATTTGTCCATTAAAAGACGAAAACATAATGGGATAAAAGGATGTTTTCCCATCACTTTTTTATGTGTGGCACAATGTCCAGTGCTTTTAGTCCCCGGTTTACTCATCTTACAGCCCAGGAGCTCTTGTTTTTCCCACCACTTGTGTGTTCTGCTGGCCTCTAAAACAGGTTTAAAGCTTTTTACCTCTTCTAATGTTTGGTTAAATAAGGAAAAAGGTTGAAGCAACCAATGAAAAGTTATGGCTCAAAGGTTTCACCTGGCAAGGTCTGGGTAATTACACAGGTACAAGTATTCAGGCTAATAAAGTAGAACAAAATCATCAACCCTAGTCACCTTTTTTCTTTTTTTCATTATTATTTTTCCAAGGTTTTTCAGTCTTTTAACATCATAATTATGGAGAGAGAGAGACTAGTGAGACAGTATTTCTTTCAATTGAATTTGTCAGCCTATATTGATGCTAAAACATTCAGAAACCACAAAAAAGAAGCCCATCAATAACAAGCACCAAAGAGGCCAACTTCCAATGTCTCCTATGGGTCCTCTTCCTCCTCTCTTTCTTTGCATTCTGACACCTCATTTCACCTCTTCAAGTCAGTCTCCTCCTAGCCACTATCCTTTTCTTTCTCTCTACTAGTTACTGCTTCTGTTTCCGTGCATGGAAACTTGCAGAAGAGCTTTTTTTTCCTCTTTTTTTTTTTGACCTTTAGGTGTATCACACGCATGGCTGCTTGGTCCCCATTCTGCATCCTTTTATTATTCTTTTGTATTGTGAATGTGTTTTTTTTTTATAATCTCTTATTCAAAGATTTGATGATAGTCAAACCACCACTACACACCACAGAAGTACTCAAGTGTGGTGTCTATAATGACATCAGCCCCACCCTGTCATGACGTACGCCCCTTGCTCCTTTCCTCCCCCTTCACTTCAAATGCCATTAACTCTCGTTTATGGTCTTTAATTTGGCTTCAAAATAATTAATGCTACAAATACATTTCACATTTCTTTGACATCTATTTCCTTTATATTACATTGTAATACTTTATTCTTATAGGCAGCATAGGCCCAAGGGCAAGTCCTATGCTTTGCCCCTTAAACCATCGAGTTGGTGTCACTGACTTACTTCCCCCGGCTAAGTCCCATGCGTGCACTTAGACAACCCTACCTTGAACGTCGTTTGTCACCCGTCGCCTGCCATGCTCTAGCTTCTACCCCTACGCCTGGAAGCGAACAAAACTCAAGAGTAACAATTTGGAAGTGAAGAACTCCCATCGAGGAGTTAACACTTTATAATGCTAAGCAGGCTCTCAATCCCGGCTCTCGCGTCTGAATGTACGAGGCCACCCACCTCCTTATATGCACATCAATGGAAGTGCGTAGAATCCCATGGCTGCCTTCTATTACAACTCTGTAAATTTAGAATGCCCTACTATGTACATGTATTTACAAGACTACCACAGGCTGCCTCATCTAGCCTCCCACATTTCATGGTCTTCCACATCCTTCCACATTCTTCCACACTCTTCTACACATGTGTGGACACTTCTAGCATCTTCTGCAATTGTGTAGACTTCTCCAGAGTCTTCTAGAACCTTCCACATAGCTCTGATCAAAGAAGTCTCCACAAGGCTCTAGAACATTCCCTCTCCTTATATACGGGTTCGAGGCCCTTCAGGCTCCATCGAGAGGGATCCTTCCCATAGGATGCGTTAGTTCAGAGAGGAGTCATGATATATGGCCACTTGTTATCACTTAAATTTGCCACCCACGTCTGGATCTGCCTCTACCCCAGCATTACTTTCGCACTCGTGACAACCTAATCACCCCTTTTATCACTTTTACGCACTTGAATGACAACAACACATTTCACATAATTTGCCATCAAAGCTTCATTCTTCTATTTTATCTTAATAACCTTTAGTTTCCAATGGAATTCTTGAAGAGTCTCAAAGCAATGTAAAAGTATTAATACCTACAAACTTTTCTCATGATTTAGAAAAATGAAAGTTCGATGGAAAGGTTCATGTAAGGAAGGTCCAATGTAGCATATTATCGCATTCTCTGCTCCACTTATATAGGGACTTGCATGAAACCTCCCGTACACCAAATTTCCCTTTTACCACTTGCCATCTCTCAATGGCAACAAATACATTTCACATAATTTGCCATCAAAGCTTCATTCTTCTATTTTTGAGTCCAACATTTAGTTTCCAATGGAATTTTCATTTTTGGAAGAGTCTCAATGTAGTATATTGAATTTCATTCTAAGAAACTTTTCATGATTTAGGAAAAAAATGTAAGTTTGATGGAAAAAATTGATGGAAAATTTTATGTAAGGAAGGCCTTTCATTTTCCAGATTTTCCATGTTTCAAGTTTATTTTTCAGTTAACAAAGGATCAGTGCAGTGTTAGTGCCCTTTGTAACTTTAATCCATTGAAACTTAGCTACTGGATTACCCAAGCAAATTAATGATCACAAGGCCATAACTCATGAACAATTACAAGCTTTTATGTGGGAATTACTCCTAGCCTTACAGCTGAACTCAAACTATATGTACTTAAGATCTGAAAAATGTTGTGGGAAATCTTAAAAATTCTGCTCCTCATGATCACCTTGAAACTCTTTATCTAACTATATAAAGTAGAAGACATTTTGGTCTCCCATGATCATGCAAAGGCATTTTTTGTCCTGCAGACATCGCTATGGAAAGCAGTAGCTCCTGAGTTTATTGGACACGTATATCTTTTCCTTTCATTTTCTTTATACACATACATTCCTCTAAAAGCTCATCTCACCTGGTCCTGAGATCAGTCCAGACTAAGAAGCTTATGTTAAGTGACAGCATCTTCCCAAGGATTATTCCATTTTAAGTCTTTTTCTTAGCGGTTAGATACCACCAGAAACTGCAAAAAGCCTGTGTACATATCTATGTATTTCCTTTATCCCATCTTCACCCAACTTGAGTACAAGAAGAAGTAAAAATCGAACTCACCACTGTTATCTATGTATATACACACATACCATCCCACAAAGATATATCTCTTTCAAAGTAATGAATGGGAATGGAATATTCTCTGAAAAAAGTAGATTAAACTCAATATAAAATGATATATTATCGCTTGATTACAACTTCGCCATTAATTCTGGGTTCCTATCTGATGATACTGAAAAGAGTAAAGAACTCCGGACCACACACTATTTCATCATCATGCAGGTAGCTATTGGATCACAAGGACCAATGCTTATACGCACATGGCAATGCCCGGACGAGTGTCGAGGATGAAGAGAATAATTGATGAGTTAAATCATCATCCCATATCAAACGATACCTGGTGTTCCAGCCCGTGGTCCATATCACAAATCTGTCAACAATGGTACTATATAATGGCAAAGTTTATCCCTTAAATTTTTTTATATGGAGTGCCTGCTAAGCTAAGAATAAGTTTTGTAACTTTGAGTTTCTACACATAAGTTCTACCTCAGAGTTTCTTGCCCATTGTACTTTTTAAACTCAACATAAACTAAGATTTCTAGTGTTATTGGCAAAGATTAGCTCCTTTTCTCTTTAATATATCCTGTATTGTTTATGTTATATAGTTTTAAATGTAACAAAAATGTCTTCTTGCCCAAGGTCATTTTCTTTGTATCCAGTTTCTGAAGTCTGTTGACTATCTACACAAGTACAACATTTTCTGTTTAAAATTTGTTTCCAAATATTAGAAGAAAACCAAGGCATGATGAAGGTAAACATGCATTGTTAATGATGGAGACTGCCCCCATGGAATATTGATGATCTAACAAAACTTAGGGAATAAGATTATTGATTGTACTATTGATATGATAGTGTCACAAATGTGGGTTCTGTTAATTGTTTGGCGTGGGAGCACTTTTCGTGTGATGATTATAATTAATCTCATTTTTGGAATGGGATAAACATAAGGATTAAGTCAACAAGTATTGAGGGTCATAATCATCTAATGGTGTAGAATTCCCATCAAAGAGAGATCTGAGAGTGGGACCAGACAAAAATCTCAAAGCTTCATCCTTACTCCATAAAGCTCAGAACCTGCCTGTAAAGCAAGTTATGCTGCATTTACCTCAGGTTGTGCTTTTCGTTTGAAGCGGTCCTAATCCTGGATGAGTGTCTATTTTAACTTTGTTCTAAGGGGGAGTGTGTCCACAATTAGAATAGTGAATTTCTGCATCCAATCATACTCTCCACCTCCAACACGTCTCTTTCCATGGCCGGGGCAGAAATACTCAACTTACATTTCCCTTTACGGACCACTCCAAAAGTCAAGCCTCCCTATACCTCATTTTTTGTCTTCTTACCAGATAAGCTCAGATTCCAAATGGCAAAGTAAGTTAAAAAAAATAATCTTTGATTAATAGAATGCTTAAAGATATGTGTTTTTGAAAAACTGTTTTTGGAAATTCAAAAAATAAAAGAGAATTAGAAAAATGAGCGAATAGTTTGATTCCTAGATTTTTTTTTTTTTGTTAAAAAAAACACATAAAATACTAAATTTGGATAATAATAATATTTTTGTGGGATTTACACAAAATGATGTTTCTACGCTTTCAAAAACTATTTTCAAAAAACAGCTTTTCAAAATGCGAATTGTAAAATACGCCCTAAAACGTTTTCTAAAAATTGTTTTTATTATCTGAATTTAGTATATTTTGTGTTCTCTATGTTTTTCAAAACAAAAAACTGGGAATCGGACATGTTCTTTATGTTTTCTTTGTTCTCTTTTTAAAATTTTTTTTTCTTAAAACTGTAAACAATAGGCTCCAAATATGTTCTCATATTTTCCTTGTTCTCCCTTGTTTTTTGCACAAAAAAATAGTTTTCAAAACTGTAACCAAGTCTATCAAAACAAGAATAAAAAGTTTGATTTACCTTAATTAATTTTCCCAATCTCAAATTTGGTTTCAAACACAAGGCTCGTAAGTTTTACTTGGAAGGGTCATGCTAGGAGGTAGGATGTGTTCATATATTGTAAAACTGCCTAAACACATCAACCCACCTAACCAAACCAAACCAAAACCACAATTTTTAAGATTCACAGGTTTGGATTGGTTCTATTTTATAAAACCAAATATCGGTTCAGCCATACTGCTTTGTAGGGTATTTAAAATCGATAGACCTTAAACTCGATATAATAAATGACGCATTATATCAATGTTGAAAAAGAAAAGGTATGGATGGTAGTTGTTTGTGATGGATTTGAGTTTGAATCTGGTTGCAAGGTTGAGGCTTCTAGCTTGAATATTTGTGTTCAGAAGATGGTTGAAATGAGTAGGTATTTAACATAACCCTTTGTGGAAGAATTTTAATCAGAATGACCTCTATCGCATTCATCAAATAAAATTCCAAATTGCATAAGCAAAATCTTGAGTATCTTTCCTAGTATTTTAATGAGGCTAGCAAAGTCAGAATTTATATATAATATACTTCTCCTTGGATTCCAACTATGTGAGGTATCATAAAAACAAACCAAAGCACTTGTTACAAAAACCCCACTTCGAGGGTTAGCGTGAATTTAGGATTGTCTATAACTTCAATGATTGTAAGAGATAAAAATTTAGATTTTATTAGATAATTTGTATCAATGTTTAAAAGAATTTGTAGTACTTTATTTTTTTAGGAGTTTTAAATTATTTCTCTTATTATGTTTGTTGAATATTTTATTGTGAAGTTTTCATTTCAAGTTTATGAAAAAAATGTAGACTGTTTTGTTCATAATTATTTCCTTTAAATGCATGAACTAAGTTCAAACTGTGGTTCAAACTGGAAACTGAACCGAAACCATAATATTAGATTTGGTTGGTTTAAGTATTTTGAATGATTTGGGTCGGATTGTAATTTTTTCAAACTGATGTCATAGGTTTGGATTGAATGTTATGCTGAAACCCACCCATGAACAGTCTGCCAGAGGGGCATCACGTTCCTTTACCTATTTGAAACTTCTTTGGGCCTTGATGATCCACAGCAAATCAAATCCTGACTGATCAATCCATTCCAAATTCTCTCGACGTCTCGATCTAAAAAACTCTCGACGTCGGGAAGATGGACTGGGGCTTCCGTCTGGGAAAGTAAAACCTAACGTGATTCATTTTTAGTCCGTAAGTCTAAGACAAAATAGATTACTGGATAAATTCGACAACTGTGTTTCAAGAGGCCATTATAACCAAACCTGGATCTTTGATCAATCCATTCCAAACTCTCTGACGTCCTGATCTAAACAAAACTCTCTGACGTTGGGAAGATGGACTTGAAGCCCATTTAAAAGTAAACTGAATGGAGCCCATTTTTAGTCCAGAAGTCTAGTGCAAAATAGATGGGCCGATAATGGACAATTGCAGCGAGACCCATCTCTATTAAGCCCAGCCAAAAAAATATGGTTTGATTGTTGGGCAAGGATGGCCTGGTGAGCTACCCTTTCACAATTATATTTGAGTTGTCATTTAAAGAAACCATCAACCCTTCTATGGGGAAAAAATATCTCTATATTTGGGAGTTTAGGATATATATTTATGGTAGGGTAGGCTAGATATAAATGTCACTCCAGCTTAATCATGTTATAAGGTAGATTCAGGATTTATAAAACTATAGTTATGACAAGTATGAATGAAATTAAATGTGCCATACATGCAGAGTGTTACTAAAAGCAGAAATAGAACAAACTGATCAAATGACTAAAGTTCAGCAATTATAGGCAAGTGCAAATTGGAATAAGAGTGATGCATCTTCATGGAGAAGATAAATATATAGTAAGAGTACTGTAGTATGGACTATGAAGGGTGTTAGAGTACCTCAACTTGATGGGTATGACAAGTACATGAATAAATGAAACATTGATGGGGAGGAAGATAAGGTGTCCACCACCCCCACCATTGTTGCCAAAGAAAGGCTTTGGAGAGAGAGAGAGAGAGAGGGTGGGTATCAGGTCTGGGTGTGTGCATGTGTGGGTGTTGGGGGAATCATGTGTGAGGAATTAATGAAGCCCAAGCTTTGCCTACATCCTTACAGCTGTCTCTGTACATATTGTAGCTGCCATCACTGCCTTTTTCCCTTAGTAGCCCCCTCATCTCTCTCTCTCTCTCTCTCTCTCTCTCTCTCTCACTTGGACAAAGAGCCCCCAATCCTAAGGCTTTACAAACTAAAGTTTTAAACCAAGCCCACCTTGGAAGGCATCAACTTGAACCAAATATATCTGCAGTTTTACCTTATGTAGGGTTGTCCCAATCTTTTATTATTGTTTCCTGATCCATTCTAGGTTTGAGGAAAAAACTCAAAAGTGACAGTCCACTGCACTCTGCTAGCTTCTCATCCTTACTGGAACCCTTTTTCATCTCTTTATTTATTTTATTAACTAAGTGAAGTCTAGGCCTCCAGTTGAGTAACTTACTTGTATCCACTTCTCCCTGTTGATGCTCTTTCACCAATGCTCATGTACGGCTTTTCCAGTGACCAAGATTCAGACCTCAGTCTCAGGTGGTAATTGCTTCACAGAGGACAGACCCACAACAAGAAGATACAATCGAGATCATTGGAGAAATCTCATTAGGATCTTTCCAGCATATCCATCGAAAGCATATTTCCTCATCAAAGATACAAGACATAGCACTATTCTAGAGAAACCAGTTTTCTGGGACAGAGTCATGAATTCATGGGCCCATTCTCATTCCAATAAAGGACCATGACCATCACTATCTTGTTGGAATTAAGATTCAAGAAGAGACAATCTACCTCCATCTCGCATACTTCATCTTTTGGAGCATGTGATATTAACATAGGTCTTGGCCCATATAAAAATGGGCTCTTTTTTGACTTAATAAAACTTTATTTAGGCATGAGTGTCCCAGGGTCCAAGCAGACTGATCCCGAGTGAGTGCGGGTCGTCACAAATCGTCGATCCGTTGGAACAACTGTCGTAATTGTTGTATGTAGCTAACACACCTGAAAGGCTGAGTACAAATATCATCAGGTCTGTTTTTGTTCCCTACTTCAACTCTTTCTTTTCTTAGATATTAGTTGCAAAAAGAAATGTATGACATTAAGAACATCGGTGTTAAATTTTAAGATAAGATTAGGATAAATTGGTATAGTATAAAAATGATTCAGATATGTGGAGTAATATTTCTTGTTACGTTATAAGAGTAAATGCTACATATTTTTTATTTCTTTTTCTCTTAAAAAATCACATAGACTAATATTTGGTGTTAATTAATTGACCGGAGGATAATATTGTCTATTAGCTCTTGGTCTATCATAATTTTGATAAGAGGTTGATATAAGACATTAATGATAATAAGAAAATTAAATAAAACATTTATAGCCCGTTATATTTATTTTTGTTATCAATCATACCTAAAATAATTTTATTATATATATGAAATTGATAACCTTATTAGTTGATAAAATCATAGGACTTTATGATTTGTTTGAAAAACATGACTACTTTTTCATAACATGATTATTAGTTGGATTTATTAGGACATCCCATTAGTAATTTGTATAAATCATTAATGTTCATAGAGTGGAACTTTCATATCCATCTGGGTACATGGAATCTTGTAAATGAAGACATGGTCTCTGGATCTAATGAATTTCATTGTAGGAGAAACAGTATAAAAAGTGCATGTTGGTTTTTATCAAAGAAAGATGGGATTTAGTGGCTTTGTTGTTATCATGTATAGTTCAAATGGAAGAGCCCTCACTGTTTTAAATAGGTATAAGACATAAGGAGGGAGTTTCCGGTTGAAGTCTTAGTAGAAATAATTTACTACATTGAAATTAAAATGAAATAAAAAAAATGACATTATATATATATTTATTAAAGAGGTGAACATTTCCAAATGGAGAGCCTCAAAAAAAGATTTTTTTATATAAAATAAGAATTACTTTTTAAAATCAAGCATAAGAATGGGGAAGCTTGGAGAGTACCATCTCCAACAGCCAAGAAGCTTGATTGAGGACAGATGAGGGTAAGGGCAATATTCTGTCACAACTGAGTCATATAATTGGCTTAGTTGTCTATTGTTGGCTAATTGGAGTTGAGTTTCAGATTCTTATAATGATTGAGGTTGGAGCATCGAAATTTATTGGGCACAGTAGATCAATCATGTGAACCCAGTAATGAGTAACGACCCTTTCCTTTCCTTTCCTTTCCTTTACACTACTGGGGATGCATAAATTGAAGTTTGGGCACACATGGTTGCTTGCACTTGCAGTCGTGGAACCTGCACTTTTTACCTTTATTGTTTGGATTATGCCAAGCCCAAACAAATAACGTGTCTAAATTCTGCCCAATTCAATTGGTCCCATTTCCAACTCAAATTTATTTAACGGTCTTTCCATGCTGGAATATGAATATAATATGTTTCAGATTTTTTTAATGCTATTTTTCACATCTTTTTTTTTTTTTTTGAAAAAAGAAATTTTATTGATTACAAAACAGCAATACATTACATAAACGCATAAATCAGAAGTCTTAAAAGCATTAGATGATATAACAATGAGATTAATAGTAAAAATAAACGGTTCAAGTCCTACATAATTGGTAATTCTAAAATGCCTAGATTACCTGAGATTCAAAATCATTGACGATTATGGATTTGAAATGACTTTTATGTTTGATTGAAATAGCTTTGTTGTCTTAATCGTTGATAGGGTTTGAAAAATAAGGCTCGCAAGCCCACGCGTCGGAGCCCCGAAAGAGCCCGGCTAGCGAAGCATGAGCCCATTAGTTGAACCCAAAGGAGCTTGCCCGTGGGGCACTCGGGCCTTTCTAAAACCCCGACACTCAGCCTTTTGGGCCGGCCCGGAAAGAAAGGTCCAACCCGGTTTGGGCTGAGCTGATTATAGTAAGTCTCCCGAAAGGATGAAAGCGAATAAACCCAGTAATATATTGTGAATCCCACCAAATCTCATCAATAAGGAAGGGCTATCTCATTAAAAACTACTCTTTCTATATCATGCCCGAATCCGATATGAATTTATAATAAGAAATATCCCATCGATGGGAAGGACTCCTAATCACCATCGGCGGTTGAGCATCTCTTATAAATACAGCTGTGGCCACATTGAAGGTACACACACGTTCTTAGGCGCGTACTCATGCATGAAACATAGCGACACATTCGCCCTCCTAAGCGGAAATTCTCTTTCGAAAGGCAGGCATCGGGCGACACGGGCACAGCCCTCATGACCCCCTTCTTCCTTGTTTTTGCGGAGGTGTTCGTCCAGGCTGCGAGATCAAGGTGCGGCGATCCTACCTCGAACGGAATGATCCGGGCCTTTGCATCGGCCCGGAAACAATCCGGTGGCCGAGACCCCCACGAAGCTCGGCCCGATTCCGCAGAGTTTGAAAAAAGGCATCATCGATTGGCGTCGTATGTAGAACGACAATTCCGGCTTTATAAATATAGCGATTTCTCGATTCTTGATAGTATCGACTCGGAACACAAGCGAGAATTAACGCCAATCCATGCAGGATCTGAATCCGTAGGAGGCAGACTGACGGGCCTCGGGGCGATGAAGCAATGCAAGCGTCTGACGAAGTGCGACTCTCCACCCTCGTCGATCAACGCGATAGAAGGTTGAACAACACGAGACGAATCTGACATCCACGGGATCGTGACCAGGAAGGTCTAACATTCCCCATGAGAACAACAGTCCTTTGACATTCCAGAGATAGTGAACAAAAGCGAAGTCAGCCGAGCCGGGGCATGGGCTGACGGTTGGCCTGGAAGAAGAAAACGGAGCGTGCTTGGAGGACATATCGAACAAAAACTGCATCACCCTGACCAGGAAGCGGAGAGCAATCATGGGAGCGAGAGGGTTTAGGAATCTTGACAAGAGCTCGGTCGTGTAGAGGTGGTTAAAGGACTTACCCGGACACTATGGACACCTTGATACAGAGCTGAATCACCGCTTCACCGCCCGAGGTGCTACACACCCACTTCAGTAGAATTCGAGATACCCTGAGAGTGGGAAGCATTCGATCAATCAAGATCAGGCATTTTTCAATGCTACAATCAAATGGAGTTACATGGATGTGGGACCTGTGCGGTAGGCTTCGCTACCACTAAAGCCCGACTGGCACAGTTTAATAAAATTCCACCTTCATCAATCTCCTCATTCAGAGAACTATCCATTGCGTTCTTCTCCCACTTCATCGGAGCCAGGACGTATAGAAAACCGAGTTACCATCTATTGACCGTCAAGCAAGGCTCTCTGGGAAGTCAGAGTCCCTACGTGCAAGATTCAACAGAGTCCTTGAAAATAGACATACCTAGATGAAAATTCGCTATCACTTTGCTTTCATTCTTTGGGTTAGGAGTGCGATCGAGATGCGATGTTTTCCGTCTCAAAGAACCCTCGAAGCAAGCATGGCAGAGGTGCTCATGGCGAGGACTAAATATATAGAAAAGCGGCGAAGAGAAGCCTCATATCCAAGAGAGAGCTCCTCCACCCGCAAAGAAGAGTGGTACGGATAAGCAGCGAGGACGAGCCCCCCGAAAGGAAACAAGCGCTCGAAACATCCCCGAGAAAGATGAGGCGATCCCGCGTGGAAACCTCGGGGATGCGTGCAGGTCCACATGGTCGAAAGGCAGCAGTTATTCGGCTCAGCGGTTCACTCCCTAACGGCCTCGGTATCACAGGTCCTACATGAAGTACGAAACGAACAGTTCCTGAGGTGGCCAACTCAAATGAAATCGGATCCCGCCACGAGGGACAACTCCAAGTATTGTGAGTTCCATAGGGACTATGGACATCTGCATTCTTCATATACATCTAAAGAAATAGAGTACTTAATACGGCGCGGATACCTCCGGCGTTTCATATCTCCAGAGGGTCAGGCCCAGAATCAGGCCCAGAATCAAACCCGGGACGGGCCCAAACTGACGACCGCCTCGGCGAACAAGCGACTCGGCACAACAACCCCTTGGAAATCCATGTGATCTCGGAGGATTCGCAGTGAGAAGAGTCTAGTTCAGCTCGGAAGGCCACATCTGCGACATGAACGGAAATAGGGGAAATACAGCGGTGTCAAGCTGTTTGCAACTCGCTACGTCCATCACATTTTTCGACTCGGATGCGGAGGATGCGACACCCCGTGACGACCCTTTGGTAGTTAGCGGTGTGGCAAACAAAATAGTTCATCGGTTACAATTATTAGCAGCGGTTCCGTTATCATCTTAGCGTCGACCTTTGATAAAATGGGTATTGGGAAACTTGGAACGTCGACACACATATGCGGGGTTACTACGGGGAAAGGTGTTACCTTTGGGCTCAATCCACTAGTGCTCACCACAAGGAGGCCCCTTGCGGGCGGCAGCAAACAACAAGATTTCTCATGTAGACGCCCCATCAGCCTGTATGTTGTTAGGAAGACCCTCTTAGCATAATACAATATCCCCTCCATACCCATGATAATCAAATTCCCAACCATACAGTAGGGATGGTCCGAGGGAGATCGACGGGTGACCGGGGAATGCTACGGCCTCCATGAAGCGAGGCGATCGACAAGCGTGGATGTGGGCGGGCTGACATGCGTATTGAGGTGCTCCTGACAGAGCCTCGGAAGAGCTAGAACCGTATCATTGGATGACAACTTCCAGACTTATCGCCTATATAAATCAGTAGCGGAAGACCTCAAAGCCTCCTTACTCGGTTGCAGGCGAGCAGAGGCGTCTTCGCATGGACGAGGGAAGATATGGGAGGAATTGACCCTCGGTAATCACTCATAAGTTTGAGACACCGGCCGTCTTTAAACCGATCAAGCAAGCAAAGGAAGCAGCGAGAAGACAAAAGGGCATCCCAACGGAGGTCGGCAAACTTCTCGAGGCGGGGCTTGTCCGAGGAGGTCGAATATCCCGAGTGGTTGGCTAACGTCGTACTCGTCGAAAAGCAAATGGCAGTGGCGACTACGCTATCGACTTCCGCAGGACATAAATAAAGCGTGCGAAGAACAGCTTCCCTTTGCTGGGATGGCCTCTTCGTGGGCCTTCCCAGGCCGGCCATGAACTACCGGTTTCATGGGCCTTCTCCATTGACAGGATCAGCATATGGGCAGGAAGACCCCGAGAAAAGACCTCATTCATCACAGCACAGAACCTATTGTTATCGCGTGATGCCATTCGGACTCAAGAATGCAGGAGCCACCTATCAGAGGTTAGTGAACCGAATGTTCCAGAAGCAGATAGGCACAACAATGGAGGTATACATAGACGACATGCTGGTAAAATCCACCACAGCCAACCTTCACATCGCCCATCTCACCGAAGCGTTTCAAATCCTAAGAAGTTACAACATGAAGCTAAATCCAGCCAAGTGTGCCTTCGGCGTGTTAGCCGGAAAATTCCTAGGTTTCATAGTAAACCAGGGAGTGGGGGCAAACCAGAGACAAGATAAAGGCGATTGCTTTCGATGTGCCGTGTATACAGTATAAAGGAAATTTTTATACTTTGATAGGAAGGATTGCGGCTTTAAGCCGGTTCGTATCCAGAGCAAGTGATAAGTGCCAGCCTTTCTTCAAAGTCCTGAAGAAGGCCTTCCAATGGGATGCAAAGTGTGAAGAAGCATTCACAGCATTAAAAACATACTTGAGTTCTCCACCCATTCTAGTAAGTCCTATTGAGAGACTCCCAACTCTATGTAAGCCGTGTGGACTTCTCAACGGCGCGATTACTTATCGAGACAAGAGCGGGTGCAACACCGGTTACTATTGTATCCGAGGCTGCGAGAGGAGCGGAAGAGGTACCTAAGGATGGAAGAGTGTCATGCGTTTGGTGGCACGACCAGGAGCTACGCCCATTTCGAGGCTCATACCATAGAGTCCCAATGAATATCCGATGAAGCAAGTATTGCACAAACCCCGAGAAGTCGGTCGATGAAGTGGGCCATGGGTGAGCGAGTTCGATATCGAGATACAAGCTAAGCTGATAGAAAGGACAGGTCCTAATAGGCTTAGTCATGGAACTCACCCAGACGGAACTTTGTGGACCATCTCCAGGGGCTGACCTCCCAGAAACTCTCTGTAGATGGGGCCTCGAGTGCACAAGGGAGCGGGCGGGTGCTTATCTAACTGCCCAAAGGAATGGGCATTGAGTGCGCACTCGGATTTGGGTTTACTTCTGCTCGCGAAGCAGGAGTGTGGGCCGTCTTCTTGGGACCTCAGCCCTCGCCCATTCATTAGACGTCGACCAGCTAGAGGTCTACAGTGACTCCCAGTTGGTGGTCAGACAAATAGAAGATACTTACGAGGCCAAAAGTAAAAGGATGATTTTATACCTCCGAAAGGTTCGTGACATATTAAAAAAAATCCGTGTTGGTTCGGGTCAAGCATGTCCCGGAGCGAGAGACTCCGGCCGTGCCTTAGTGAAAGCTAGCCTGACCTCACGGGAAGACCTCGGTAGGTCGAGCACCTATCAAAATCACACAAGCGGAACCCTGATGATCTCTATGGGGTGGTTGCCCGGGTCGGGTCAAACCGACTTGGATGGAGCTGTGGGTTGTATTATGGGCGAGCCTGCCCGGACGAGCCCGGAGAAGAGCGGGCATTTAAAATGAGGCGATTTGCGGGTTTGCAGGCTAAGGGAAGCCTCTACAAGCGAGGACTATTCACACCTTTCCTTAAGTGCATCGCGGGAGAGACAAGTACGTGCGAGAGAAGTACACGAGGGCATATGCGAGAGATCATATCGGACTCGGGTGGGAAGAGTCTTGAGGGCGAGTCTCTTGTTTCTGATACTCAAGATGCGGAGCCGACCTAGTCCAAAATGCGGGAATGCACGGGAGCATGCCAAGATCTCGCCTCTAGTCGGGACCCTTGAGTGCGATCACAGGCCCACTGGGCCTTCAACGGTGAGGTTTGGACATGGGACCCACCTTGCCCATTGGTAGGTGGTGCAATTCATAACCAATCGCGATGGATTACTTAGCTAAGTGGGCGAGGCCCAGAGGCTCTTAGCCACAATTACAAAGCAGAAGATACACAATTTTGTGTGGCGAGCCATCATATGCAGGTTTGGCATCTCCAGAGCCCTGGTATCAGACAACGGAAAGCAGTTCGACAACAATGCCAAATTCGAGGAAGTTTACGTGCGAGCTCGGGAATAAAAATTACTCTTTCATCTCCGTACACCATGGAGTCCAGCGGACTACAGGCCGAAGTCACTATCAGAACCCTTAAAGCCACCTTGAAGACCAAATTGGAAGACCTTAAAAGGAAGTGGATTAGAATATTTCCCGGGTACTATGGGCCTACAGGGATAACCACGAAGTCGTGACACAGGGAAACCTTTGCCACAGCTTTTAGCAGGCAGTAGCCAGTTTAGGTCGAAATAGAATCCTCTAGAATCAGTTCATCAGTTGATTTATTGAAACTATCGTCTAAGCTTAGATCTAAGATGAAAGCGAGGAAGGCAAATCCTAAAGTGCATAGAGGACTATATCAAAGGAAGAAACTGGCTGATCACTACGATCGAAAAGTCAAACTAGAAGCTACATGCTTGCGGGTGATTAGTCTTAAAAACTCACCTTGATGGAAGAACCCGACACATGGAAAACTGGAGCCCCATTTGGAAGGTCCTTATCGTATCTCGAGTCGTCAGTGGGCAATTATAATCAGACGGAGGAGGAAAAATCTTACGGCATAGATGGAATCTTACGAGACAACTTAAGCGTTTCTACCGGTAGGCATCGGTTTGTAATGGTAAATAAAGAAGCCTTTGATTCTTATGCCCGATAAAGTTGAGCGTTCGACAAATTCATTTAGTTTGACATCTCGAAGCGGTTCGAGATATGTAGAATACAAAAAGACATAATGAAAGTTCATATAAAGTCACTCTTTGACTGATGGATTACATTCGATTACAATCTGATCTGTTGTCTTCAATTACAATCGGTACAAAAACGGTTCCCTCGATAAAAGGAAGGGGCAAGGAAAGATAGAATGAAAAGAAAAGAGGAGAAGGGGAAAAGGGAGAAAGAAAAGAGAGGAGGAAAGAAAAGATGAAAAGGGGAGGGAGAAGAGAAGAGAAAAAAAGGCAGGAAGCGAGAGAGTGGCGCGAGATGCACCGCCCTCTCCGGATGCATTCCCTAGCACGAAGCTGGGGGCAACATGAAACTCCCATAAAGGGGAGACTAGGAAAACACAACTCCCACGGCCCAGAAGTAGCGGGACCGCTTAGGGATCTCGGGTAGATCCCGGTAGAGACCACGGACTTTGATGCCAGTCTCACACGAGACTCGATCCACGTGCCACAAAAAGCCAAAGTATTCCATGTAAACTCTTTAGCTATGAAGCCACCATTTATAGAACTCTCAAAGCCCTTGAAACCCGCGAACGCTCAAATTCTCCATCAACGACATTAAGGCGTTCGCACCTTTTCAAGAAAATCAGAAGTCGAATGGCCGCCCGCGAGGATTACGCCGAGTTCCTACATGGATGGGCTCTACGAGGCGTAACGCAATGGCGAGCTCATCCCCTCTGCACATAGGCCCACGGCCTCAAGAATTCAGACCCGGCTCGGGCTACATTGCCCACTCGGTACGGAGCAGCCACTTGGCTGGAGCGCCACTTTCGTTTGAACGTCACCATTGGCAGGCTCATCTACTGCACTTGCTGGCCCTTGTTGCCTCGGGGAGTTAGACGACTCATGCTACATTGCCAGCAAAGCTGGAACACCACTCGGTTTGAGCCACCATTGAGGAGCTCATCCTGCACGACGATCTTTGCCTCGGGTCGAACCGGCTCGGGCTACATTGCCCTTTCGGTGGAACGCCACTAAGTGGGCGCCGCTCGGTTGGGAACGCCGCTCGGTTGGAGCGCCGCCCATTGAAGGCTCTTCTTAGCGGTTCCACATGGGCGAGCTGCCTTCACATGGGCGAGCTTTGCCCAGTTGTTCGCATTGAGCTCTTCCCTGGCAGTTCACATGGTGAAACTCACGCCCATTTGATGCGTTAACTGAGCTCCTCGGTATTTCCACATGGAGCCAGGCTACGCCCATTGTTGCGTTGTGAGCTCTTCCCTGGCACTTCACATGGGTGAGCTACGCTTGGCTGCCGCATTGACGAGCTCTTCCTAGCGGTTCGCACTGACGAGTTCACTTGGATGAGCTCCACCATCCTTGAGGCAGACGGCCCTAAAGAGTCGGCTTAGCTGCGGTAACTTCATTAACAGAGTCAGACTCTTGTGAGCTGACTATTCGGCGCTCGTAGGTGCGGCTTAAGTCTGTTCAACTCATGCAAGTCAGCCGATGGAGGTGAGCCGCCCAAGATGATGAGCTCTGCCAAAAATAGGTCACTCTGACCTAAGGGATGTCGGATCGGCTCGGGCAAAACGGTCAACAAGACCGACTCAATTTGGCGAGCCACACTTTAAGCAAGCCCAAATGCAGCCCCAGGAATGGGGCGGCTCGTGCAGGTGGCCCACGAAGCCTGGAAGCCTCGAGAATCTCCACGACGGCTGTCTACTTGGCGCCTTAGCCTCGGAGGCCTCGCTACGAAGCCCGGCTAGGCTGGCTTGCACATCCCACCTGTGGTCGCCATTGGCCGCACGCGGCTCCTCTTGGGACTCCGGCTTTCGCCCAGGATGTGTGGGCTCATGGGTTAGGCTTCATCTTGGGAGGGCCCACGGCCTATCCGGGTCTCGATCAGATCTTTCAACGCAACATGGAGCTCACCTCGGACCTTCTGAAGCTCACCTTTAACCTCCACCAAGCTACTTCGAACTTCATCCTCTCTACTTTCCGCCCGAGCACGAGCCGACGCAGTATGCTTTAAATCAGATTTAAGTCTCTCCACCTCTTAGGTCATACCTTTGTGCTGTTCTTACTTGGCTCGATCAGCTCGGAAGAAGAGTGCCTTAAGCCTCATCAGGCGATTTTTACATGCTTTTCATTTAGTTGCTTATATCGACGAGACCACTTCAAATGAGTGGCTACACACTTGCATCCAAACATGAAGTTAACATTAACACAGGATGACCCAAAACATACACTATCGAAGCAGGGAACTTGAGGCAGCCCCTGAAGGGGATAGAGGCGAGCCTCATCAACGGGCGGCGCTTCGACCTCCCAAGGTCGAATCCATAGGGCGGACGGTGCACCCGCGCAAGTTCAGCATTGAGGAGCAAGAATCCTCATCTTCGCCCGACTTTTGATTCGATTTTTCCCTTGACTTCGTTCATCCTTCGGTGGCCTAGCACTCTCCGGCGTATTTGAGCGGTATGGCATAACATGCGGTTGCTCGGCGGCTCCATCGAGAGAGACTCTACTTTGCCTTTACGGCGAGGCTTAGAAGGGGCGAAGCTCATGATTGCAAGAACCTCGGCCGTGGCGCTACGCCGCTAGGCTTTCGAGGCAAGAGAAGTCGGGCGCCCCCAATTACGAACCTTGACCCGGCTTAGGCGATCTTCCTCGGTGGAGCTGATTTTTCGTTTACTTTCAGGGGCTTCAGGTGATTATACAACTGTGGACCAAAATTTCTCCCACAGTAGAATTGGGCATGAGTAGAAGCCTAATGGGAGGACTCCCGCGGTGGAGAGGCGAGGGCCTCGGGCGGTGGAAACGTGCAGGACCTTAATTTTGACTAGGGCGGGGAATGCTGGGATTTTATCGACTCGCGCAAGGACCCAGACGGGGACATTCCGCCAACGCGAACACAGCATTATCCCCGACATAAGGTCGAGAGACGAGCACACAGGAAGCATGAGAATAACACGGGTGAAATATTGACAGCCTTCACACAAATTCTCCCAGCCAGGCAAACACTCAAGAAGATTATCATGGGTGGTCCAAGCCACCGGAACGCCCAAAGTGTTGTCCTTGTCGGAAGGATCGTATTCCAGGTTACGTACTAACAAGAAATGCGATCCTTTCCATGACCTATGGGAAGAAGGGAGATCGATGATCACCGGAGGAGCTCAGGCACGGAAATAAGGAAGCCCTCGGTAGTCTCCTTTGGGTGAAAAGATAGAGGCCAGAGAGAAACCACACTAGGGACCTTGAGCCCCCGTCCTAAAGGCCAATAGGCCCACCAAATGCCCAGTTGGGACGAGTTGGGAAGGACAAACGTTGAAATCTTGCGGAACCTCTTTCCTTAAAGGGATGCGGTGGAAAGCAGACCATTGTCGAGGCGGCCTCGAAAGAAACATACCATCCAGACACGGAGGCTGCAAAGTCGGACGTCGGGGAGTCCATACTCGGTGTAGAAGGTCGTGCGTTCGACAAGGTAACTTATGCGAAGGACCGACCTTGCTAGGTCCACAGTCCTGACATGTTGAGCTGGCCCAGTTGGGTAATCTGACCCCCCCCCGGGATATTTAATTAGGTTCATTTCCCTTTATCCTTATCAAAGGAAGAGAGCGCCCAGAGGTGTGGGGGGTTCCAGCCACGGTCGAGCAGCGGAAGCATCCTAACCGTCGAGCCGGCAACAAGCGAAGAGTCATCGCGTATAAGAAAGAAGAGCGACCCGAACCCATAATCAAAGCAAATAGTAGAAACGCAGTGATCCCAGGAATAAGACGGAAGAAGCAACCTGAGGAAAAATGCCAGGAAAAGACTCTACACAGGTTAAAGCGGAGAACTCCCGAGGCAAATAAAGTGCGAGATCGCGGAGGAGGTTGGAGGACGGAGAAGCGGGACCAGAGAGGAGGTGCGAAAGAAACTGAAGAAACTAGAAATTAGGAAGCAGCGCGAAAACCCGAGAGTCATCATTATCACAAGACAAATGACGAGGCCAAGCCCTATGGTAATGACGAGACACGTGGAAGTTGCAGATACGGCGTTACGACCCTTGCCCGCGTGCAACGTACCTGAGGTGAGGCGGCGATAGGGTTTGAAAATAAGGCTCATGAAGCCCGCTGCTCGGGCCCGAGAAAGAGGCCAGCCCAGCCCGAGCTGAAGGCCCGCTAGTTGAACCTAAAGGAGGAGCTTGCGGAGTGGGAGCTTGCTCGAGGCCTTTCTAAGAACCAACATTCCGGCCTTTGGGGCCCGGCCCGGAAGAAAGGTCCAACTTGAGAAAGTAGGCCAGGCCAATTATGGTAGAGTCTCCCGAAAGGGATGGGAAAGCCAGAATAAACCCGATAATATATTATTCTAGAAAATCACAAATCTCATCAATAGGAAGGAAGACTATCTGAGTAAGCTACTCTTTCTATCCTGTACCCAAATCGATATGGACTATAATAGAAATATCCCATCAATGGGAAGGGCTCCCCAATCACCGTCAGTTTGGTTGAACATCTGTAAATACATGGCCACCGGCGGTAGAAGGTACACACACATTCTTGGCGCATACTCATGCATGAAACATACCTTACATTCGCCCTGCAAGCGGTCTCTTACTCTGAAAGCCCGTTGGCGTCGGACGACCACGGGCAGCCTGCGGCCCCCTTCTTCCTTGTTTTGCGGAGGGGTGTTACGTCAATTTGTAGATCAACGGTGCAGCGACCCTACCTCGGGCCAGAGCTGATCCAGGCCTTTTATCAGGCCTAAACAATCGGGTCAGGCCAATGACCCCATCGGCCAGTTAGGTTGAAAAAATGTCATCAATTGTCGGCAGCAGCCGGCGAATAAAATCAATTAACATCACGCGACACAACTACACACTTCATCATTAAATGATAAAAACTCAAAAATAAAGACATCGAATGAAAGCTTGGTGGTGAAAAGCCACTTTATTAAGTGAGAAAATCGGATATAGTCGACAAGCGATGACAATAGTGATTTCAAACCAATGGCAAAACCACCGAAAGAAAGATTGTTGTGTTAGAAGTAGTTAGATCTTAGAATTTACAAACAAGTTGCAAAACTTCAACATTTCAACAATATCCATCACAGTTGTCAAATTAAGATATTAATAGTTGAAAGATGGTAAAAAATAATAACCTTAGAGTAGCTGAAATTTAATTAAAATTTGATATTATATTGGTTTAAAGTGTTTTTTTTTTCAAATATTATAAAATAATTTGATGTTTGATGAAATAAAAATTTATTTATAATTTGAAAATTTCTTATTTTAAATATATTTTCTACATTTTAAAAATAAATTTCATAAATAAATTTGAAGTGAAAATAATACTATATTTTAAATCATCTTTCATGTTTATATTATTTTTTAAAATAAAATTTAAAATTTTGGGGAAAATTTCTTGAAAATATCCTTGAATCAAAATTTTTATCCTTTTATGAATTTTTAGTTTAAGCGAATACAATTCTGCCTAACAAAAAAAAATGATAGTAATTAGCCAAGCACAATGAGGATAAAAGGGTAGGGACTAGGACATAAGATTATGAGATACTGGTGACATAGATTGTTATCGGGGGTTAATTATGCTTTTTCTTTTAAGGACAAATAAATTAAAGTTTGGGTTACCCGATAGGTACAACAGTTATTTGAGTTGTACTATGTTGAAAACTCTCTCAATTGTATGCTCTTGTATAGTATATTTGAGTTGTACAAGAATTAAAGTTAAATTGATAAAATATCAAAATGAGGATCTATGAGTCATAAATGAGTAAATATATATACTAAAATGGAAAATTTGATGAAATGAAGTATAAATGAAAGACCTAAGAAGGACTAAAATGTAAAAAAAAAAGGGAAAATGAGCAAAAATATGAAAGCCAAACATGACCTTATGAAGGATGTGGATTAAGACCAAATTTTGGTCTTAGAATAAGAGAGTTTTCATTTGGGTAAAAGAGAAGAGAAGGGCACGGTTTAGAAAGGGAGTCAAGTTGGTGTGATTTTCTCCATCTTGGGTTTCATTTGATCAAGCAAAAGGAAGCTAGAGTCAAGTTAGTGGAAGAAATCAAGAGATTTAAGGTATGAACGTTATAACTTCCCCTAAATGTTGTGTTTGAGTTTGATGAAAACCTTAAATCGGAATACTATTGTTTTAAATAGTTGTAGATAAGTTTTGAGATTATTTTGGTTAAGTTTCAAAGTGCTTTTGGGTTAAGATTGGTTTTGAAGAATTTTTCTATAAAGGAAATGTTAGGGTTTTAAGGGATATGCTGTCAAAATTTTCTAAGATCTATGTTTTTGTTTTGACTATAACTTGGTCATCACTTATCCAAATTAAGTGATTCAAATTTCTGGTTAAACTAAACTTCTAGGAGAACAAATCTCCTTGAAATAAATATATTCAAATTTGGACCCAGAAATTCATCAAAGTGAGGCTCTGTTTTCGGGCAAATTCTGGTTTGGTTTGGTACAGTTTTGGTATTTTGGAACATTTTTGGTATTTAGGCAATAAGTTGAGTTTCACTCATCCAAATTGAGTGATTCAAATTTTTGGATAAACTAGACTTCTAGGAAACAAATCTCCTTGAAATAAGTGTATTTTCCCAAATTTGACTCCTATTGGACCAAAAAATTGGCCAAAGTGAGGCTCATTGGGTACCCCGTTCGGGCCTTTGGTACGTTTTTGGTGTTTTGGGAACGCTTTTAGTATTTGTGCTACAGTCAGTTTCACTCATCCAAACTGAGTGATTCAAATTTCTATAAAAACTAGACTTCAAGGAAAACAAATGTCCTTGAAATAAGTGTATTCAAATTCGACCCCATCGACCTAGAAATTGTCAATGAAGTGGCTTCATTTTAATAAATTCGTTATGTTTTGAAAATAAAGAATTCTTGTTTTGAACATATCTTGAGTTTGAAGGTTCGACCGATGATTCCAATTTCTGAATAAAATAGATTTATAGGGGAACAATAGACTTGAAGGAAGTTGGGTAAAATGTGGCTCATTTGTTCCCAGAAAATTTTACTTGAAGGAAGTTAGGTAGAAAACAACCCTAACTAGAAACCTAAATAAGCCGACTAATATTGTTCTCAAATCTTATGATTAGGGGTTGCGACGAGGAAAACCTTGATACAAGAACGAGATTGGGAGGATAGGAATCGAGGATGCATAAACTTTTGGGTTTGTTCTCCATAATTTCTTCTTATTTCATAAGTCTTGTAATCAAGGCTGAAATGATTTTCAAGAAAACAACATATGTGATTTATTTGCGATTTGGGGAAAATTGATTTCAAATGCATTTGCCATAAATGTATAAACATCAAAATGTATTATTTGGGTATAAATGTATATACAATATTGTAAATTACTTTGATCGAGTTTTAATACCCTTAATAAAATGTTATCCGTCATATTCATGTTAAGGATGATCGTATACCACTAAGGGTCAAACTAGCAAGATTATGAACGAATGAAATATAGTGACATACCCATTCAGAGCTCCAATGGGATAATATCGATAGCTATGACACACAATGATTTTTAAATAACTGTACAAGAGGCCCGTGAGGGGCCAGACTGCGGTTATAAAAATGTTTTTTCTACCTAGTCATAGCCTAGTGGGACTGTGCCGATGATTCCGTTATCCTAGACACCAAAAGAAATGGTTAAATTCGTTTAAGAGCAAAATTATAAGTAAATGTGTGAAATGCATGATTTGAGTTTTGAATGAAATATTGCATATGAAATTGTATACTTTGAAGTGATCAAATGATTTGCAAATGAAAGTATGTAGCCAAGCACATATATACGTATATCGTATGACTATTGAAACTGTACAAAACATTGTTTTAGAAAAGCTGCATATTTGTGTTTAATTGAAATGAAGAGAGAATTGCATAAAACCACTAACCATGAAAATGCTTAGCGCGTTGTTTTTATCATTGCCCAGGTGTCGAGTGACTAGGGACAAGAGCAAAGGCCGCAGAGTTCAGAGTTATCGTTGAATTGTACGGAGTATAAGTAAACGCTCTGTCTCATGCATACATTTTATCACATGACATTAATTGATCATTTTTGTAATGAAACAAAAAATGTATAAGTTTTCATGGGAAAAACATATTTGATTTATTTGTGGAGATGAACTCTAATAATGTTTTGTAAATGATAATGTTGAAAGAGCATACATACCATATTGAATGAAAGTGTTAATCGACAAAACTAAGGCCCTCTTTAACCGAAATGATTATGCGATAGTTTTTTCTATAATATTCGAAAATGTATATATGATAAAATCGGGTCCGGCTCGGAACCGCCCGCCTCCCGGGCCGACTCAGTAATGGGCGTGACATTTCTACCTACGCCTTCAAGTCGTCAAGGGCGTGATGCGAACTTGGTATCATTTTCCGACATGGTCATCTTTCGGTATAGGAGGTCATCTTTGATTGAAGTAAACCAAGCTGCACTTACACCCGTGTCAAGGATTGTGATCAACGAGCGAGCATAGAAGAGGAGGAGACGAGCGATGTTGGAGACCATGGAGTTCGCTTATCGCCTTAAGGAACAACTGCCAGGTGAGCTTCGATGAAGAAGCTTTCTATAGAAAAATTCCATTGCCGACACCGATGATTAGGTTTTCTGATTGAGATCAAACATATAGACAATGGAGGTGAGGTGTGATTTGGGGAGTTGGTTAACATGTGGGACCCATAGTGGGACCCGCGTAAGTAACTTGAAGCTCTCACAATGTATCACTGCAGCATACATTTGGCGTAGTTTCCCCTAAATGTCTATATATATATATATATATATATATATATATATATATATATATATAACTAGCTTGCTCATCTTGACTAATCCCATGGGCGTTGAAGTTAACGTAAGCCAGTAAAATTTTTAATGGTTCTAAAGGGACTCTTCGGGTTTCTATGACAAGCAATAATAGCCTGTGCTGGAAACTTTAATTTTTTCGAAAAACAAACCCATCAAGGATCTTCTTGAGGCATCAAATCAGTTCAAGACAAAGAGGATGCAGGATTTATACCTCTTATTGGCGTGAAACCAAACTTGAATGGTGATGTAGCAACGATCGAAGCAAACCACGTCCTTGGTTTGCCTTGAACAATATCCACATGAAGAGTGGAGTCAATAATCTCTAAGGAAATGGTCTCGAATGAAGTCTAGATGCTAGCCAAGTCTAGATCCGAAGAGGGAAGCAAAAAATATGAGGATTTGACTCTCAAATCACACCAAGGGTGGGTTGTTCTTCAATAAATTTAACTCAAGAACACTCTTCGAGAAAAGGCAAATGAAGGTTTGTCAGTGGTCTTCCATAAAGGTCCTTTTATAGAAAAACCCTAACTAATAAAATGACTAAAAAGCCCCTCTCTTGTAGAGAAGGCTACACGCATCTCTATTCGTTTTGGCATGTTCCCTCATGGGCTTTAAACCCATGAACAAGCCCAAGCCTGTTTTATCTCTTAGTGAGCGCTTTTGATACCAGGATTCCACTAATCACGTGTCATTTTATTCTCAAGATCATCTCTCATATTCGATTCTCTATCCAAATCCGCTTTATAATAGCCTACACTCTTCTAAGTGTGTGACCCATTAGGTTCCTGGTTATGTTGGTCACTTGATTCAACTATTGAATTAAGCAATTCATGAGCGGTGTCTAACAACACATCATGACCCTTAATTGACCGGAGAGTCAGTGGTCTGATTGCTAACCCTTCCGTAGACAATTACCGTACAATTCGTCATTTCACTAATCTATACTTCACTCGGTTTAGAGCATGGACAAGATGTAACTCCCACTAGATTGGCTATGCCACATCTAGCCTAAGTGATATTAGATCTTGTCCCCGAACTCATTACTCATTAATTATGCACTTGAAGACATTCTTCATAGAATTTCCACTATAACAAAAAATTCCCAAGTAATGATCTCGACAAGAGACCATAGGTATGCTCTCTCTTTATTGAGGGGGAAATGTGCAAAAAACCCCTAGTGTTGTACTCGATATCCCACTTACACTTGAAACTTTTTTTCAGTCTGAAGAGGTCCTTGTAGTTTACTCCCGTAGCCCAAATTAGCTTCTAACTCAAATCCTTAAAGTGATTAAACAGTATTAAAATGACCGTTAAGTATTGACGTGGCGTCCACGTTGCACGTGAGACTCACTCTCCTCTTCTCTCTTCTCTATCTTCCCTCCTATATTCTCTCTTCTCTCATCTCTTCTCTCTCCTCTCTTTTCCCTCCTCTCTTCTCTCTCCCCCTCACGGTTGGACACAAACCCCCTTCCCCCACTCACCCACCTTTCCACCCAACCCAACAACACCCTACCCAACAACACTTGTCCAAACCTTTTTTTTTTTTTTTCTTTTTTTAACTCTTATTTTTTATTAACTTTTATTTTAGTTTTTAAAATATACTAAATAAAAATTTAAATTTTATTTTTTTAAAATATAAATAAAATTTTATTTGTTATTTTAAATCTAATAAAAAAATAAATTTTATTTTAAATTTTAAAATCTACTAAATAAAAATGTAAAATTTATTTTTAAAAATATAAATAAATTATTGATTATCTTAATTTTTAAATAAATTATTTGGAAAATTCATTTAATTTTTAAATCTACTGAATGAAAATCATCGGATGAGTTTCAAACAACATTTTAATATTAAATATTATTTCAATGGATAAGCTTTTAATATTTATATTATATATTTAATATTTTTTTTTCAAAACTAATCTATTTTAAATTGATGAGTTTTAATATTTGATATTTTTATTTAAAATTAATATATTTTAAAGCATGGTTACAAATTTTGATAAATATGAGTTTAAAAAAAAATCAAATTTATAATCCTAAATTGTTAATATTTATATATTTATTATATTATTAATTATTATAAACAAATATATTTATATTAAAAGATATTAAATATTTTAATTAAAATCTATTTATTTTAATAAAATAATTATACATAAAATTAAAATATATATATTTAAAATAATAAATAGTTTATTGATATTTAAAATAAAATTTGAATTTTTATTTATATTTTAAAACAAAATAAAATTTATATATTTAAAATAAGGAAATAATTCTATTTATATTTTAAAAATAATTTTGAATTTTTTATTTATTGTATTTTAAAATTAAAATAAAGTTTAATAAAAATGAAGAGTTAAAAAAGGAAAATAAAAGAAAATGGTTCAAGTGTGCTCTTAGGTGGGTGGGAGGGGCTCAGGTCCAAACTGGTGGGAGAGCGAAGAGGGAGGAGAAAGAAGGAAGAGAAGAGGAGAGAAGGGAGAGAAGAGAAGGGAGTGAAGAGAGGAGAGAGAAGAAAGAGAAAAGGAAAGAAAGATGAGAGAGGCGACTGGGCCCCACGTTCCACGTGACGCCACGCTAGCACCGACTCGCTATTTATACACTATTTGAATCATTTTAACTAAGTAGTTTACGATACGGGCTAATTTAGGCTACTGAGAAACTACACCCTTTTAGACCTAAAAAAGTTTCAAGTGTAAGTGAGATATTGGGTACAACACTAGGGTTTTTTTACACCTTATCCCTTTTATTGGGAGTGGTGAATCCCTTATTGACTACTCAATCTCCTTAAAACACCTCAAGTTCTACCCGATCATTACCCTATGAGCTACCTTTGAAAGGCAACAAAGAATGAAGTCAAAGTATATAATCAACATTCAATATATCCTTGAGTACCTTAAGTCTAAGGATACTAGCATCATTGCTATGATGAAACAATCATCTACATATTATAGACGATTCATATGATTGCCTTATAACAGGTCTCCGATATACTTAACTACTCTTAGTAAGCATCCACATACAACTCTAATCAACCTACACTGCGCTTATAAGACTCCACTTGATCAAATCAAGGAGTATGGCATGTGCTAGTCTGTTCGGATTAACCATTTCCAGTCTTGTTGATCCTATGACTAGGGATGATTTAGATACTAACATAATTAAACATGAAATGAATCTTATTATCATGGTCACATCATGATCTCTTTCATGTTATATTACGTATCATGCACTTCATTAATCCGATTAAAGATCTAAATCAATTCAACGTATGAATATCAAATTAATGAAGATGCTTGAAATAGCAACATAAGACGTATAACAAGTGCTAAGGTGATTGCCTTTAGATCACTTCTCTAACAAACTCCCACTTGATCTAAAGCCAATCGCTTTTATATCTCATACCATAGGCGAGCACATGAGAGTTAAACTTGTCTAGGAAAGTGGCTTAGTAAGAGGATTAGCAATATTTTGATAAATGGGGACTTTCTCTATAATTACTTCATGTCTACTAATGATTTCTCTAATAAAATTATATCTCCTAAGTATGTGTTTGGATCTTTGATGAGACCGTAGTTCCTTTCTCTTCCTCCTCTCTCTCTTCTTCTTGCTTCGAGCAATGGCTCCTTTGTTGTCACAATACAAAGGTATCAGATCTACAATACTAGGTACCAGTCCTAGTTCAACAATGAACTTCCTTATCCAAATCAAGTTTCCTGCCATTTCGTAAGTTGCAATGTACTCGAACAGTTATGGAATCCACAACAGATCCCGCTTCGAACTCTTCTAACCGATTGCGCCACCATTCAATGTGAACACATAGCCTATATGGAAGTTCTCCTAGTAGTTGATATCCAATATCACCAAGAATGACCTTGGGTTTACCCAACAAGTCATGTTGGGTCAAAAGGTAGGTATCTTATCCATACCAATTTACAATTCCATGCAACTATCGAATCATGTGCTATAAACTATTGATTTATGCACTACTATCGGTTATCAACTGACTGTGTACACCTCATGTACATCTACCTAACTGCGTCTATATTCAACATTAACCTTGGGTTTACCCAATAAGTTTACGAGTCTAGTTAAGGCCAACCCACTAATAAGAAAAACTCATTTCCATGGATAGAACATGTTCTTATAGAGAGGGCTTGAGTTTACCCAACAACCACAACTTTAGAAGAACTTTGGTTCACACTATATTAGTGGAAGATGTTAGCCTTAATATATTATTGAGGGGTATCTTTAAATTAGTCTCATCATCTCATCATGGTATTAGCAAGATTTATATATATATTCATTCATCTCATGAAAAAATAAAAATAGTTACTCTAATTATATGGCATGATAATGAACATTATAAAATCAATTCCTCGAGCCAAAAAGAAATTGACTGTGGGTGCCATGGGCTTTGGCCCAGGCCCTCTAGCCAGCAGGCCCCGTACAACTAAAGGCTATAGGAGCCCGAATCCAGATATCCTCCCCTAGCCGGGAAGGGGTTGGCATTCCCCGGATGCCATCTCCTGGAGAGGTTTTATTTAACTAGTGCTGACGGATAGACTCCCCTGAAGAGAGTATGCTCCCTTCCATGCCTTGCCATGAATCCAAAGTGATAAACGCCTGCTAACTTGTATTCGGGAAATATGTCTACTTAAAAGGAAGAACTAGTCTCCACGAGCGAGATATGCGCCACCTTCTCCCTCCGATCTTCCATTTAAAAGGAAGAACTAGTCTCCACACGCGAGATATGCGCCATCTTCCCCTTCCGATTTGGGAGGAAATTATCCACTTTCCATGAAAAGTGGATCCCCTTCCTCTCTGATAAAAGAAGGTCATGACACGAAATAAGGTATGGACTCGAGACCAAAAAATCGCAATTTTGGAGAAAAAAAGAGAATCTAACTTCGGCATCGGAGAGGCGACGACGGAGACCCTCCCCGCCGATTTCTTAGTTGTTTGTTTTGCAAAGAAACACAGTGAAGTGTATGTTCCGACGATCCAATGACTCAGAAGATTATGGAGGCTATAATCGCGCCTGCCTTATGGGAACGCCAAGGTGAAATCTCAGAGGCGATACGCGAGAGCTTGGGTTCATCCGCTCCCAAGTGATCTCCCTTTGCCTGAAATTTTGGTAGTTCTCGTTCATCCCACTGGACCGTCGGAGTGTATCGCCATGACTAGCAACCCAGCTAACCAACCCATTGAAGATTAGTTTCTTCGTTGGCGTCAGGAGAGGGAGGCTAAGCAAGAGGAGCAGGCCAGACAGATGGTCGAATTACATGAACATGCGAACCACTTACAACAGGAGAACGAACGCCATGCACTCCGGGCCGAGACCAACAGAGCCGAAACCCACAAGGCTACCCAACACGTAATCCTAACCCAGAAAATATGGGCAAAAGAGCCCGCCCCTACTCCGACTACAGCGATCATCCCAAGCAGATGATGATTTTTCGTGATAGCTCTCCACTTCCCCCGCCGCCACCACCCGAATAATGCGGGCAGAGTCCGTAAAGAGACCTCTCGCCGCCCATCCTAAGCATACGCGTGTCAGCCGGATAGCGAAGAGAGGCCAGCAGGGAGAGACCCCATTCGGAACTGGCCCCTGAACATAAGTCTACCTAGGTCGGGGGTATGGCTCCCCGCCGACCGCGCAGCACCTACTAGAGCCTCCCGGCACGCAAAGATCTTATCCCCGTCTTAGGGACCGTACGACATATGTCTTCCCCCTTGGGCCAGCACATTTTGGACTACGAGCCCCCTCGAGGATTCGTCATTCCATCGTTTGCTATGTACGATGGCTCCTCTGATTCATATGATCATATGTTGCACTTTAACCAGGAAATGATCCTTAACGCCAGGAATGATTGACTTCTGTGTAAGGTATTCCCGGCTAGCCTGAAAGGTCCCGCTCTGGCTTAGTTCCACAAGCTTCCAAGAGGATCTCTAAACTTATTCGACGAATTATGGGATGCATTTGTCTTTTAGTATATGTGCTCCGTTCTAAAGAAAGGAAACATCAGCTCGCTCCAATCCATCTTCAAGCGGGACGACGAATCCATCCGGGACTTCACCCGGAGATTTGGACAAGCCGTCTAACAAATTGATACGTATAGTATGGATGCAATCCTACAGACCTTCCAAAGAAGCTTTGGGCCGACTACTCCTTTCTTCCAGTCCCTTTCCCTTGATCCACCTACAACCATGGAAGAACAGTATCGACGGGCAGACAAATACTCCACTCTGGAGGATAATATCCGGGCCCCCTCACAAACAGTGATGATAACTGCCCAGAGCAGCAAAGCTTCCACAAAGAGCCAGCCTGAACAGAAAGGAAGCCAGAGCAAGGGCCAAAAGCGCCCCCAAGAATAGTCAGAAAAGAAAAGGGATCCTCCCTAATTCACCCCTCTTAACATCTCCTACGATCTGTTGCTCCCCCTCATCTGGGATCACCCCGAGTTCAAATGGCCCCTCCTTATGCGGGCAAATCCGGACCAATGCAACCGGTCGCTGAGGTGTGACTATCACAGGGACCACGACCATGAAACAAATCAATGCCAAGGCCTGAAGTTCTTGGTAGAAAGATTAATCCGGGCAGGGCACCTCAGAAGGTTCATTAAGGAGCTAACCCGCGAAACCGAAACTGCCCCTATAGCCGACAGAGCTATTGTTGCTATTGACCATCCGTCAGAGCCTCGACCCACCATCAACTTTGTACTGGGAGGCCCAATTGATGATCAATACCAGTCTAAGAAGCAAAGACGAAAAATGCTCAGCGTGGCCTCAGTTAGAGCCAGAGTAAACACCATCAGTACCCTAGAGAGCAGCATAACGGTTCAACCAATCGATGGCCCCATATCCTTTCCTCCTATAAACCCAACCCGGGTCATCACTCCCCATTATGATGCACTTATACTCACCTTATGTATTAACAATTTTGATGTGCACAGGGTCCTAGTTGATTCGGCAACGCTGGCCGACCGTTGCACCCTCCCAAACTTTATGCACAAGTCTCGCTCGCCATCCGCCCGCTCTGCAGAATTTTATCCGGATTCAATGGTCCTCCATTAATCGATGGTGGTGGGTGATATTGCTCTCTCCGTCAAGGCAAGACCAATAACTCAACAGGTATTGTTTTCAGTGGTTGAATATTTGGGCCCGTACAATGCTATCGTAGGCCGAACCTGGCTACATGCCATGAAAGTAATCCCCTCAACCTACCGCCAAATCCACGCCATCTCACCACGCCGGCAGTGTCAATCTCCAAGGCGTACCCAACCAGTCGCTTGTTGCTGTTATCGACGTCAATTCACGAGCGCGGAAAGGCACCATAGCCTCGCCTCCGAACCAACCTCATCATAGCAATTAAGGCCTGCTGTTCGGGCCACTTTAGAAGATAGGATCAATCAAGCATCCCCGAATCCATGCTCATAGACGGCCCGCATGCAGGCACCAGTGTTAGTTCCCTCCGACCAAGAAGAAATGGCCCACACAGCAAGATAAAGGCTAATAATCGACATGTTCACCTCGACCCACCTCGTACATGACAGTGGATAAGCCCCGTGAACGCCCTTACAAGTCACTGCCTCCCCATCCGCTAGATCCGGCCTCGCAAAGTATGGTGCTTCCACCCCGACCACCATCGATTCATCCAGCCAAGTGTGAGCAACCTATTGAAGGCTGGGTTTATCAGAGAAGTCAAATACCTGGAGTGGCTTGCTAACGTAGTTGTAGTTCCGAAGAAAGGGGGTAAGTGGAGAGTATGCGTAGACTATATGGATCTTAACGACGCGTGTCCCAAGGATAGCTTCCCACTACCCCGGATAGATCAGATTGTCGACGCATCGGCCAGGCATCCTATGTTATCGTTTCTAGATGCATTCTCCAGTTACCATCAGATCCCCATGTACCCGCCTGATGCAGAGAAAGCATCCTTTATCACCCCCCACGGGCTCTACTGCTACAACGTGATGCCATTCAGGTTAAAGAATGCCGGGGCCACCTACCAAAGACTGGTAACCAAGATGTTTCGGCCACTGCTCTGGAAAACTATGGAAGTGTATATAGATGATATGTTGATAAAGTCCAAGGAGCAGCTGGATCATGCTACTCATTTGGAACAGGTATTTGACCTCCTCAGAACCTATGGTATGAAACTCAACTCCGCAAAACGTACGGCTGCAAGTGCAAGCCGCTCCTCGGGATTCATGATGACTCAAAGGGGGATTGAGGCCAACCCTCCCAGCTTAAAGCCATCCTAGAATCTCTAGCGTTGAGCTTTAGAAAAGAGGTGCAACAACTGACGGGCCGATTAGCTGCTTTGGGACGGTTTATTTCCCGGTTCACAGACCACTTAAAGCCATTTTTCGTCGCCCTAAGGGGAGCTAATCGGGTCGGATGGAATGAAGAATGTGATCGGGCTTTTATCCATATCAAGCAGTATTTAGCCGAACCCTCGATTCTCGCAAGTCCCGACACCGGCGAGTCTCTCTTCGTCTATTTAGCAGTTTCAGATACAGCAGTAAGTGTCGCATTGTTCAAATAGAATGAAGACGGTAAACAGAGGCCTGTATTCTTCGTCAGCAAATTCTTAGTCGATGCAGAGACCAGGTATAGCCGTCTTAAGCAGGCCGCCTTAGCCCTTCGGATAGAAGCCAAGAAACTTTGCCCCTACTTCCAGGCACATCCCATTGTTGTATTAACCGACCTCCTTCTCCTCGGAAAGACGACTATACATGTGTTCTCGATGAGACGGAAGAATGGTCACGCTAACTGAATCAAGCGAGTACAGCATCCAATATAAGCCAAGGCTCTCAAAAAAGGGACAGGTGCTGGTTGACTTCATAGCAGAACTTCCCTGGGCCGAAATCACCACGTACCTTGGATTGCGACCTTAATATCGACGGGCATCCGTGACAAACCGGCGGGTATCGTTTTCAGTTAAAATCCCCATCCGGGGATAAGATAGAACAGGCAATCCGGATCGGGTTTAGTGCCTCTAACAACGAGTCAGAGTACGAGGCCATCCTAGCCGGGCTCAAACTAGCAACCGCCCTGTCTGCCGGCAAACTCCTGATCCAAAGTGATTCCCAATTGGTGGTTGGGCAAGTTAATGAAGAATTCGAATCCCGAGACCCCCGAATGGTGAAATATATCTCCCGGGTGAAACAGCGCTTGAGCAGCTTTTCGGTCTAGAAGCTGGAGCATATCCCTAGGGACTTTAATGAAAAGGCAGACGCCTTAGCTTCTATAGCCACTTCCCTGCCAATCACTGAAACTATATTTCTACCTATCTACTATCAGCCGGTTTCTTCAATTGCATCACTGCAAATAAATCGTGGACGAATTCACTTTCATTGACGGATCCATTTCACAGATCTAAGTAATGTGCCATCTCCTCGGTGAGAAGAGATAAGGCCCACAAACTTCAAGTCCAGACAGCTAGATTTTCCTTAGTTGATGGGCAACTATTCAAACGATCCTTAGGCGGCCCCTATCTGAAGTGCCTGACGCCCTAGCAGGGTCATTACGTGTTAGTAGAACTGCATGAAGGAATATGCGGAAATCACCCCGACGACAAGAATTTAGCCCACCAGCCATTGTTTTTAATATAGTCTTACATGTTTTTATATGAATGTGGATAAATGGGCCCGGTGTGGTAAATTTTTACTCATAAATGGACTACACATCAGGTTATATTGAGTCTTATATGAGTCATGTTATCAGATAATAGTGTAGGCCTGGCTTGATATAGCTATCCGTACAAAGGAGACTATGTCCGATTAAATTATGGATCCTGGTAAATGAGACATAATAGTGTGGTATCGAGTTACACGATATCCACAAAAAGTATCCCGCGGGCTGACGCGATCAACACTCGATTTCGGGGCATCACAAATTCTTGTATCGTATTTAGGTATACAATTACCTAGGGCTTGATGGGCATAGGTCTAGCCATTGCATTCATTGTACATTTCATGTTTTATGCTCTAATATGCTACATGATGATTTGCTATGTGTTATGTGAATTGTATACATGGTAAAATGTATATGGAAAAAGAGAAACACTAGGGTTAGAAAACATAACCTTGGGGGTTTGGAAAAAGAATGAACGAGATGGTTCGGGATGTTAAGGTCTATTAGTGGTTGGCACATGCACTACTAGTTAGACAAGGAGAGAATTCTCAAAGTTTAAACTTGATCTCGGCTTTTGCCTGACATGCAAAAGCTTGGGAGTTCACTGAATTAGCCCTTTTCGATGATGATTTTGTGGCCACATATATGGCCAAAGTGAGGAAGTTCAAGGATGGTCTGAAATTGTCCATCCGATGTAAAATTATGGGACTTCTCCTGCAAGACTTGGACTTGATGGTCAAGACAACTATGACCATCGAGAGGGACGTGGACGACGCACAGAACATCCAAGAGGCACCGGTTAAAGATAAGTGGAAGATTTGGGCTTGAAGGTTGAAATCTTGGAAGAGCCACTGCATGTGAGTTCTCCCTTAGGAGCTAGGGCGAGCGTTGAACATGTAACACCCCTTCCCTTAGCCGTGGCAGGTGAGGGGGTGCCACACTGAACTGGGACTTCTTAACCTGACTTTCTGTTATTAGTGGGCCTATTTCCATCATAAATTCATAAGGACATAAACTTGTAAAACTTCCACCGTAGTAGTGTTTAAAATTGTCCTGGTCATACATTTGAGTCTCTAACCACTTGTCTTTATACAAGTTCCATTATTACAAAATATTTCATTTACATTTAAAAAACAGAGTCAAAAACCTACATAAGGCGGACTACTAATGCTGTGTTGGCCTTGGCTAATGCGGAATGTATCTAACGACCTCTTCAGTACTTACACGGATGAAACACCTGTGCTAAACTTATAACTTAATGGGAAAACGGATAACATATATGACCATTTGCAGTGGTCCTCAATTACAGTATACTTTTAAAATAATTCACATATCAAAATATTCATATCTCCTGTAGGAGTACATGATAGAGATTTCAGGACAGAAGGTACCCGTAGGTACACTACAGAACAAAATTGAATTATGTTTTAGCATTAGAGATGATTACTTTTATTTTTTTATGTTTCGTTGTTCAGATACTTTTCATATAAATGTTGGCCTGTATAGACCGGTAACAACGAATAAGAGTGACATAACATAACACAATAGGTACTCAAAAGTACGCTACAATACTGAACAGAGGTGCCGAAGCCCAAATAGAATGTGCCTGCACCATGTAACAGAAGTGTCGTAGCACCATGCAGGAATGCCGTAGCATTGAATAGAGAGTGCTGAAGCACTAATTAGAGGTGCATATTCATTCACTATTCGGTCTTAGACAGACATACAATTATATGCATTACTGAGCTTGCGAGGTTTGTACCTATATCCATGTCACGTGCATTTTATTTAGACTTGTATGCATGTACGGACCCTTTTATCCACTTGATAAGATCCTTAATGAATCTAATTTCATTCCTAATTATCACCCTATGGAAGTCTGAACAAAAGAGTGATGGCTTCTAGAATTAACAAAAGAAAGGAAACAAAAACAAGACTGCAGGTTCACCTAGGCATAGGGGACCTTCGCCTAGGTGAGGACCTACACCAAGGCTGAGCAACCTGCGTCGAGGCGTGGCAGAGACTGGAAAATTTGGGGCTTCGAGTTCGCTTAGGCGGATAGATGGCCTAGGTGAGTACTCCTTTACTTAGGTGGAGAGGCATCGAGCAGGAAACATAAATGGGTATTTTTGCCCAATTCCAAGGGAAAATTTTCAACCAAAACAAAGTAAACTCAAAACCAACCACAAAACTAACTTAAACCAACCAAAAACACCATTATAATGAGAGTTAGGGTTTTCCTAACTCACACATAACCAAAGAATGAGTTAGGATAGTTTCCTAACTAACCAATGAGAGAATTCCATACCTTGATTTCTTGAACACTTCAACTAGTTTCACTTTTCACTTCACTCCTCGAAAGAGAGCCAAAACAATGGAGAGCACAAGCTAGCTTAGTCTCCTTCTCCACAACCATAAGCTCTAGCTTCCAAATCCCCAAAATGGATAATGCTTATCCTAGAAGACAATTTGTTGTCTTAAGGTAAAGTTGGCTCACATTTATGCCTTTTTGCTATTTAGTCCTTCCTCCTTATTCAATTTACAAACCAACTTAACAATATTATACCATAACACATAGGCTTTTAACTTAATGTCCATTACCCTCTTTACTTCTTTAATAATTCATGTTATATCATTTTTCACACTTAGCACTTAAATTTTCGAAAAACATAATTTTGAATTTCATTATACCTTAAACATGCTATAAAACTACTAGGGTATAATTTGGGGTGTTACAGAACAGATATGTTAGGGTTGTGAGTTAGTGATATCGGGGATTCTACTCATTGTGGGCCTTAGGGTCATGGATACATCGAAGTTTGATATCATCCTTGGGATAGACTGGTTGACGGCACATCGAGTCGTCATTGATTGTGATCGTAAGGGGCTTACTACCTACACAATATATGAAATTTGTTTTATGTTTCAGGATAAGCAATGGCTGCTTGTACTCTGCCGTGTACCTAATTTTAGATATACCCGTAGTTGATGGGTCAATAGCAAGCTTTTACCTTTTCATATAGATCTTAGGCAAGACAAGAGTCGGGTCTACTCCTGCGGTTCGTGAGTATGAGGTTGTTTTTCCGGGATGAACTATCTGTGGATTACTCCACATGTATTTCACTATTGTCGGGCACCGTACATCGCCATTTATATGACTCCGCATAGAATGGTGCCCGGCTGGTGGAGTCGCAGAACTCAAAGTCCACCTACATGAGAATTGTCGACAGGGGTTTTATTAGACAGAGCATAGAATATCGACAGTTGAATAGGGTTACTATCAAGAATAGGTACCATTTACCGATGATTGATGATTTATTTAATCAGTTGAGAAGGGCACAAGTTTTACTCCAAGATAGATCTCCACACCGGTTACCATCAGTTGAGGGTTAGGGAGAGAGATATCCCTAAGAAGGCATTTAGGACGTGATATGGGCATTTTGAATTCATGGTAATGCCATTCAGATTGACAAATGCTCCAGCGGCATTCATGGATCTCATGCATAAGGTGTTCTAACCCTACCTAGATTAGTTCGTCGTGGTCTTCGTTGACGACATCTTGATCTACTCCAAGTCTGAGGAGGAGCATGAGGGTCACTTGAGGATTGTTCTCCAGACCTTGAGAGACCATCAGTTGTATGCCAAATTCAGTAAGTGTGAATTTTGGCTTACTGAGGTGAAATTCTTGGGGTATGTAGTCAACTACGTGTATCAAATGACCGAGAAGGTTGAGATGCAGCTTATAAGTCGAGAGATGATGTTTGGTTTACCCATATCTCGCATTCCACGCTAATGAAATGTCTAAAAGGCCCTTCTCTTGTAGAGATGATAGGCTACACGCATCTCTATGCATTATGGTGTGTTCCTTCATGGGCTTTAAGCCTATGAGCAAGCCCAAGCCTGTTTTATCTCTTAGTGAATGCTTTTGATCCAGAGATTCCACTAATCCCGCAGATATCTTTATTTTCAAGATTGACTTCCCCCAGCGTTCGATTGTATACAAATCCTTTTATACTAGCCCCACACTCTTCTGGGTAAGGCATCCATTAGGTTCTTGCCATTGGTCGCGGGATTAACTATTGAATTAAACAAGTCATAAGTGGCGCTAGCAACACATCAGGATTCTCCAATTGACTAGAGAGTCAGTGGTTTGACTACTAATCCTTCCATAGACAATTATCGTACAATTCGTCTTTTCACTAATCTATACCTCACTCGATTCTAAGCATGGACAAAGTGTAGCTCCCACTAGACTGGCTACGCCACGTGTGACGCCCCAAACCCGGGTGTCCGTTGACAAACCGTCAACTCGCAGAATACATGTAGCCATTGAGCGTCTCAATGCCACAAAATGAGTGTCTCTCTACCCGAAACTCAAACATAAGTTAAAATGGCCACATCGGGCCTATACATCCATCATCACCAAAATATAACCAACTATATTACAATAGTTTCAAGAGTTAACTACACTCTTATATAAACATGTATCAATCAGAATGTTTCATACATGTTTTACAAAAATATATAATTAAAGCCACATGTCGGTTTTCCTCTCAAAGGCGGTCTCTAGTGTGCGCCGTATTCCTGAATACTCCTTGTACCTGAAAAGGGGATCCCGTGACAGGGTGGGCAATGCCCAGTAGTTGAATTTTTCTACAAGGGCTACTCCCCACCTAAAATGTGCTTGCAATGGCACATAACAACCATACTCATTCCATACAAATTTTAAATTTCACACATGGAATGATTTATATCATGCATGAGATGAGACCCTCATGCAATACCTCGAGTCCCAACCGACTCCCTCACACATGCCATACCAAGTGTGAAAAATAGTCATCAGTTCCCACCTAATAACTCACTCATCGACTAACCTCCACACACATTTGAATCAAGTGTCAAATTCCAGTGTTTATTTATTTATGGGCCACTTCTTTTTGGGGCCACTCCACAGGATCGATGTACGCCTTCCGACATTTTTACGGACTTTCACCAATGGAGATAATGTCTAACTGCATGTGAATTTGGGACTTTCACCCTGGGGGGGATCTACCCCAACTTGCTCAGCCTAACACACATGATTTTTATTATTATTTATTTCTTTGTTTCCAATTATGGACCATGGGTCTCGACCTTAGACGTTGTCCCATTTCTGAGCCCATCACACCCATTCACCAAGAATGGTGAATTTAACATCACAAGTCTCCCGCACCCAACTCGATGCGATGCTACATGCCTATGAATACAATCATGTCAATTCATATATTCAATTCTCATGGTTCATACGCGATTATATTTCATTTAATTCAAACAATCATGTTAACACATCAATTTAGCATGCATCAACAATCTCATTCTCTACACATCAAACATGCTATTCATATCAAGCAATAACATGCAAGTAGTTTCACATGGACAATTTCACTAAAATAGCTTGACCGGGCTTAAATGGGCCCTAAATCGCTTCGTGGACTGTCCAAGGACAATCCCTTCATCAAGCATTTAGTCCCATTTCTTTGGGACTGAATTACACCTACGTTCCTAGCCTACAACTCCCAAAACCCATTTTTTCTTGACTTTTGATCAGAATAAATAAGAGTAGGAGAAACCCCTACCCAGAGCCCTTTTCTAAACTCCACAACTCCGGTCTCTATGCGAAGCCCTTGCAGTGAGGATGAACTCTTCCTCTTGCTCCGCCTGAAACCGCCGGTCCGATTGCCGGGAAATCTAGAGAGAAGGTGGTGTCTCTCTCTCTAAAACTCTCTCTTTTTCTTCCTTTCTTTTCCTGTTCCTTTCTCCCTCTCCTCTCCATCCCACCGCTTCGTCCAAGTCAGCCAAGTAGAGAGTATTTTTGCCACATGTCGCCCTATTATTGGCTCATTCGATTACTCCTATCCCTTTATCCACATCTACTTTGATTTCCATCAAATCCCATGGTGCCACATGTCTCCTATGGCCCCACTTGAGCTCATTGTTTGAGGCATCCTGCACTTGACACGTGGCGCATTGTGAGCCACTCATCGTGTGCTAAGTGTCCTCTACCACCCTTGGTGCCTCGGAAAACGTGAAATTCCAACTACCTCGGAATTCGACGAAATTCGTAGTGGTAACTAGATTTCGTGAGACGAATTCAACGGAGAGGTCTGTTTCGTCATCTTAGATTTAAAAAAAATTCCAGATCTTCACCGTTTTTACCTTTCTTAAGAAATTTGAATTTCCTTGGGTTTTACACCACATCTAGCCCAAATGATATTAGATCTTGTCGTCGGACTCATTACTCATGTTCGTACTGAAGACACTCTTAAATCCCATTTCACTTATGGTTAAGTTAAAGTGATCGCAGACAAGAGGCGCCGATATACTCTCCCTTTATTGGGATTGGTGAATCCCTTGTTGGCTACTTAATGACCTTTGATCACATCAAGTTATTTAGATTATCACCTATGAGCGACCTCTAAGCGGCTTAAAGATTGAAGTCAAAATATATAATCAACATTCAATATATCCTTGAGTACCTCAAGTCTAAGGATACTTACACCATTGTTATGATGAAACAATCATCTACATATTATAGATAATCCATATGATTGTCTCATAACAGGTTTCCAATGTACTTAGCTACTCTTAGCTAGCATCGACATGTCAACTCTAATTAACTTATAATCACAATTTATAAGATTTATTGCTTGATCCAATCAAGGAATATGACATATGCTAGTTTGTCCGAATCAACAATGTCCAATCTCGTTGCTCCTATGACTATGAATAATTTATATACTAACATAATTGAACATGAAATGAATTTTATTATCGCTAGTCATATCACGATTTCCTTCACGCTTTGTTACATATCATGAACTTCATTAATCTAATTAAAAATCTGAATCAATTCAACATATGAATATCAAATTAGTGAAGATGCTTGAAAGGCGAGAATCGAGCATAAGCGGCAAGGCCGAACTCTTTGTTTCTATGGCGAATTGATGGCTTGGTGATCTAGTTTCCCGACCAGTTACCGGTCGATTGAAGAAGGCTGTTAGGAATTTGTCAAAACCTTCCTCCAAAGTCGAGGAATCAAAAAATAAGCGGAGTTCAAATCAGACTAGAATGGCCCAGGAAGCAGATAAAATGGTGCAAAGACCCAAGCGTTGTTCAACAAATGAATTCAATGAACGGTTGATCTGGTTTCCCAACCAATTCAGCTGGTTGAGAGAGGCTGTCAAAATTTTTCAAAACCTTCCTCAAAGAGTCAGGAATCCAACAAAACAAATAGAGTACCATCCAGGCTCTGAATAGTGAAGCGAAGCACAAAACTGGTTCCAAAGACCCAAGCTAGCATTCCCGGCCAAACTGAATTCAGTGAACCGAATGATCTGGTTTCCCAACCAGTACAGCCGATTGAGAGAAGCTCTCAAAATTTGTCAGAACCTTCCTCGAGAGTCGAGGAATCCAAAAAAACCAGCAGTACAAATCTGACTCGAATGATTGGCAAAGTACAAACGGTGCCTAGTGTCCTAACACAAGTCCACAAACAACAAAGGCAAAGAAAAGCATAAAAGAAATGGGAGAAGCATATAAATTTCATACCTGTAAGATTCACGGCTATTCCCACCTTTTTCTTCTTTCTTTTTGCTTCCAAAACCAGGTATCCACTCCTTGAATCATTGAACTCCTCTTAGTAAAGAGAGACCACGCCCCTCGGTTAGATAAGCTCTTTCCTCATTTTTCTCCCTTTTCTCTCTTCTTCCTCCTTCCCTTTTTGATCACCTCTCACATTTTTCTTATATTTCTCTCTCCCTTTCTCTTTGATCCTCCATTTTACACCTTCGAGTCCAGGAACTCCCCGCCCGATCTCGAACCCACACATTCGCCGCCTCATCTATTACGAATTATGGTGGCACATTTACTCTTTCAACTTGCTTATGATATCAGTGGGTACAGGTGGGTTCTGAAAACCCATAACATGATGCGAAACTGGATCAACCCATGCCTAGGACTGATGGGGCTTATGGGCCCGATCCATATGGATTTAGGCACGAAATCCACAAAAATTAGCCTGTCTGACTAGCCGATCATGTGTACAGTTCCCAACTGGTTGATCCGATTGAGAAAAAATCACAGAAAATTTGAAGAATATTCTTGAAGAATAAGGAGTCCATGAAAAAAAAGCGGTGGTTGATTCAAATCCGAGATTGAGGAGATATGACCAAAAATCTAGCAGTGCTCGAATTCGAACTGCTCTAGTATGAACCCCGGTGGAAATCAATTGGCTGGCTGATCAGTTACTAAAAATTACAAATTTTTTCAGTTACTTTCTCAATGATGAAATCAAAAAAGAAACGAGGCGCTCAATTCGAGATTCGGATGAAGTATGATGAAACCAAGCCTAAGTGCTCGAATTAAACATACTCGATAAACTCAGGTTGAGGCTAAACCATGGGAGCTACTTGCTTCACACGATGCTATTCGCCCAAAAAAGAAGCGCGATGGCCCGGCTGCACAAGAGTGAGCTAAATGCGCACTCAATGGACCATATACAAGCCCCACCTAAGAGGCTGGAGGCAGAGACTAAACTAAGGGCCCACTAATGGTGTTATATGAGCATTAGGTGAGTGTGCCTGAAGGATAAATCTGAGTGCGTGGGTGAGTGAGTCTATAATATCTTTTATAACCGGTAGAGTGAAGGAACGAGTGTATCATGGGTCCAGTGCAAGCGATGCAAGAGTGAAATGAACTCACAGCGAAGAATTGAGATGACAAACAATTTTGTCACTTTACCTAGTCATAAAAAGGTAAGCGAACCAGAGTCACTCAGATTGAAGGACTTTAGAAAACCGGTGCGATGCACAGGAAGATGGGTGATCCAGGGCACAATCTTGGGAGAAGGTAGGAAATCAGGAGTAGCTCGGAGGAAGGGTCCAGGGCAAATCTGGGAAGGTTGGATCAGGGTGAGTCTGGAAAAAGGTAGAATCCACGAGTGTCGAAAAGTGGGATCCGGGTGAGTCTTTTAGGAAGATTAAAAATCAGGGTAGTCTGCAGAAAGACAGGATCAGGCCAAGTCTGGGAAGGTGGGATCTAGGTGAGTCTTTGGAAGGGTGGAATCTGGGCAGAGTCTTGGGAAGGTGGGATCAGGCGAGTCTTGGGAAGAGTGGGATCAGGATGAGTCTGGGAAGGTGGGATCAGGCGAGTAAGATGTGGGATTCGGACAAGTACGGAAATGTGGGATCAGGGTGAGTCTGGGAAGGGTCAGGGTGGTGTCGAGAAGGTGGATCGGTGATCTTAGGAAGGTAGGATCAGGCAGTACCGGAAAAATGGGATCAGGAATGATAGTGAATGTGGGATCAGGAGGCGAGTACAAAAGGTGGGATGCAGTGGAGTCTGGGAAGGTGGGATCCGGCCGTCTGGGAAAGGTGGGATCGGGCGAGTCTTGGGAAGGTGGGATGCAGGCGATCTTAGGAAGGTGGGATCAGGCGGGTGAAGGTGGGATCACGGGCGGGTGCGGGAGGAGATGGTCAGAAGTCTTGGAAGGTGGGATGCAGGCGAGTGGGAAGGTGGGATCAGGCGGATGTTTGGGGGCAGAAACAAATCAAAGTAAACAAAGTCGGGAAAGGGAGTGAGGCCCTAGTATGACGTCGAGATTTTGCGACAAATGACTTTCGAATAAGCCAATCAAACCTGATCATGAGAGAAAGAAGGGGATGCCCAGAGTATGACAGAAAATGCCATAAATGATAAGCGAGAAACCAAGAACTTAATAACAAGACGGAAATAAAGGGGTATGCCCCTGTAGGATAATCTCATAAATGTGACCAAGGGTGAAAGAAAGGGGTTATGCCCCCGATGCAGAATATCAGCGCCATGTCGAAATCAGTAATTGCACATGTGGTCAAAGTCGGAGAATTGAAAATATCACAATCATTCATTCATGAAAAATCATCCATTTTATTCCATAAAACTGATATAGGGTATGCCCAGTGTGCACATCTAGTGATATGCAAGTGCCTCGATGAAAAAAACTCTGAAATAAATTTACGAAGACCCGATCAATACGAGCAAGCGAGCGAGGCGACATGGGGAGTGTGTGAGGCGTGCACCTGCTTGAGTTGAATATCGTGAATCTGATCAGGCTAGCCCTTAAAAGCACTCTGCTGTATGAAGAAACACAGCTGCATGTGGAGCATACTCAAACATTGATGCCAAAATATCTCACAAGCGAAATGAACTGAAGTGTACATGCGTACGAGCCAATGCCAACATGAAAGGATGGGGGTATGCCCCAGTGTGAACGTGTCAAAGCATCAAGCTAATGGGCTATCAACGGTCCCAATTCTCTGTATCATTCTGTACCTGATCATGGACCTAATGTAAGAAAACTGAATGGAGAAGCAATATGTGACCCTCGATACTCCTCGAAACGAGAGACCTATACGACATCACTTTTCAATCGATGACAGAACCTATCCATATAAAATGCTTTATAGATCTCATGGTCTCAGGGCTGGCCTTACTAATTTCTGACCGTAATGTGTAGGCCAGGGGTGAAAGCGTGAATGACATGATGGGAAATTGAAGGTTCAACACACAATAAATTACCGCCAACCCCGTACACGCAATGTCAAATATCAAAGAATCATGTGAGCAAGGTGACTCCAACCAACATTCGAATAGAACAAGGTCAAATGACAGCTGGCACTAAAGGATACGCCGCTAAGAAGCGAGACGACGAACAATAAGAGTAGAAGCAAAGATTCAAAAGGGGATAAAGAAAATGATGAATGGATAAAGCAAAAAAAAAAAAAAAAGAAAGGAAGAAATAAGTCGATACAAATGTATAAATGTGTGACAATGATGAACAACTCATCCTGTGAACGCTGTCAAGCAAGTCACTATAAGACGGGAGTGGTGATGCAGTAATGATCTAGGATCAAAGGCTGCAATCCAAACCTCATTCCCAATGTGTTACCTAGATCCATGGAGAAAGATTGTACAATGCTCTCATCCAACTTTTAGAGGAATAATAAATCTCTCGAACTCAAATGACCTTTGATGACCCCAAGTATATTAAAGAATACCAAACAAACAATTTTTTTGTTTTTGTTTTTTTTTTTGTTTTTGTTTTTTTTTTTGCGTCGAACCACCAAAGTAGGCCGAATTCCATACTAATACAATCCAACCAAAAGAACCTCAAACCTCCAATCCCAAATGGTCCCCTCAACCTAAGAATCCCATATCAAAACCTATAGGCGGAACGAAGGGTGTGACAAACCTGACTGGTAGCTCTGGGATGAGAGCACATCATCATCATACAAAAGGAGATAAAAGTGAAACAAATAGAGATGATTGAAACTAGACTCAAAGGCATACGGTGTGAAGATGCAAACTGGAGAAGAAAAGAAACATGCAATGATGCGAGAAAGAACAAATGAAGAATGACACAATGCTCATAATGCTCACAGATCCAATTAATAAATAAAAAGCGCACCGGGGTAGGCCACCCCCCCAACCCAGGTCAGAAAAAGTATGCAAGGTTGAATGAAATAATAGGTCGCACAAACCGTTGAGGCTCAAATGGCTAGCAATAGGATATATCAATGTATGGTGCAATGTGAACAAGTGGTTACCAAAGTGATGGCCACCCGTCCTCCGACCATGATCTCACGCATATAAACTTCTTTAGCCGATCCACATCGATCGGCTCTCAGTTGAATTGATTTCCGTCCAAGTCCTGCCAACCAGTCATTTCCCTCTCGAGTCGATTCGATGACATAAGGCCCGCTCCAATTCAGTCTAACCATCTTTAGGTCGCTGATCAACTCTCGAGGACCTTCAAGACTAGGTCGCCTTTTGAAACTTCCCTCTGGCTCGACCATTTTTCTAAATGCACCAGTCATTCTCCGATAGGCCCGAACATGATCTCGTCGACCTCACCCTCCTCTCATCTAAAAGGTCAGAGCTGATCATAACGGATCGAGCCCACTACCAGAGCATCTGATACTCTAATGCTACTCCTAAGATCCCATTCCACTTCAACAGCACCAAGCTCCATGCCATATATACCAAAGAGTAAGGTGTGAGCCCCCACTGAGGAATCAAAAGATGTACGATAAGCCCACAATGCGAAGTAAAGGGAGATTTCAACTAACCCTAGAAGTCTCAACCATCTTTCAAAATCCTCTTGATATTCTTTTGCGGCCTCAACTCACCCCATTGGGTCTCGTGGCCTATATGCAGATGATCGATGATGCCTAATACCATACTCTTGGACCGTTGTATCCACCGCGCTCCGAAATGCGCCTCCCCATCTCGAGATCAACCTTTACTAGGACCCACATTCCAGATAATGTGCACCGATGAATGTGGCCACTTTGGCCTGTCAACCAACATAAGAAGTGGGGCCTTCCAACCCACTTAGTGAAATAATCAATATTACCAGATGTACCATGCCCACTGGACTCATGAGATCTTCCCAATAATATCAATACCCCACACCGTAAAACGGCCAAGGATGTAAGTGCATGCAATTTGCAAGGTGGCACGGTATTAAGTCTGCATTTGACACTGACATCTCGCACAAACCGGCAACAACTGTCTCCCATACAACCAAAAGTAACCATCCTCATGATCTTATCGCTAGCATGTGGCCCCACGCAGGGCTTAGCCGCACTTCGCATGAACCTTTCATTACTCCGATTTGCGAGACGCTTATCCGCACATAATAATAATAGGCCACTAAGATCTCCTATAAAGGGCATCCCCAATAAATAATAAACTGTACAACTGCCCTCAATGCTCTTCCTATCCTTGACGGGTTGTCCTGTGGTAATCACACATGATAGAAATTGATAAACATCATGATGCCCATGCAGCTCATCCCCATTCTCACATTCCAATCAAACAACAAAGGCAGAAGAGTGCACTGGTCCCACCGCAGGGCCTGACAATCACTCCCCGGCAGGAATCTCAACCACGTAGCTAAGGTGTACACCCATCGCCAAATCGATTTCACCAGGCGCATGTATGGTATCTCAACTCGTCAAATTTGGCAACCAAAAGAGGTCTAAGTAAGCATGGCAGGTTTCGCTCACATCTCGAGTCCTCCAGATACCCCGGGTCTGGTTAGATAACCAAGTCGAATCCCCATGGATCTCAACTATTTAATGCCAAGATCCAAATACGCTTCTAGCCCGCACGTTTCCTATACTCAAACTATATTATTCGCCAACCTGATGATCGTAAAATACTAATCAAACTCCGATTCGGGGAATGTGATCACCCGCAGGATATCAATAAGATACCAATACCAAACCCCGTACAACTGCCATCCTGTAATGCTGGTCATTGAAACAAATTGCTCATCAAGGAAATCATCGTCAATCAACTGCCATCGATACCGCAAAGAAGCCAAAATGATCTACAACAATGCTTCCCTTTTACCGATTTCTAAGTGTCATGTAATCGACATCAAACTCATTAATAGAACCAACCATCTCATGAGCTTACCAATCAGAACAGGTCGGCTGAACAAATATCTCAATGATCCAATGAGAGATTTGCAAGTATGGAATACTGGCCACATAGTGCCCAAGTCTCCTGGTAGCCCAAATCAACGCTAAACAGAGGCGCTCAATCATAATGTATTTTGTAACACCCCGAAATATACCCTAGCGCTTTCTGGACATGTTTAGGTATATTAGTAAGTATATTTATCCCGAAAATAAGCAATAACTGAATTAATACAACAATTAAGGGTAAATTACTAAATTACCAATTCATGACCCAAGGGGCATAATATAATAAGTTCATATGTCAAAGTAGGATTTTGATAAATTGAATAGAGAATAAAACTGAAAGGAGGACCAAAGAGTAATAAAAAAAAAAAAAGATATTAGAATAAAATAAGGAAGAAAATTGTGGGAGAGACAGGGTTTCAGAAAGAGGAGGAAGCTCCTTGAAAGAAATAAAAAGTGATAAGACAATATATATACATCAAAAAGAAATATCTCATTTTTGCCCAGAGAGAGAGAGCAAAAACTAAGAAGAAGAAGAAGAGAAAAGAAAGAAGAAAGAAGGAAAAAGGAAAGAGAAGATCATGTGTATGGAACTTGCGGAATATTTGTATGAATACACATGTCTCGGGGTGTATGGAACTACTAAATTTGAATATGGGATTACACAAGTTCCTTGGTTTGGAAACCCCAATCTCATTTCTTGTTAGGATTAAGTTGAGAAGAGCTCTAAGGATCCTAGATATGTGCTTTAGGAAGGGTCTAGTTATATGTGCTGAACCAAGAAAATTCTATTTTGATCACATGCAGCCGGACCTAGAATGAGCTGGTGGGTCAGAAGTAAAGGGAATATGGAAGTAAGTCCTTCTGATAAATTATAGCCACATCAACAACTGATGATAGGGCTAATTTCTTGATTTGGACCTCTCAGAGACTGTTATAGTCCTTACTGAGGTCACCAAATAAACTGGTCGGTCGGGCTTCGCTTAAATTCAATAATTAGCTGGACCTTAGAATGGGTTTTTGGTCGGAATCAAGAGAATTTGGCAGTAAGTCCTCTCAGAATAGCCACAATTAATAAATTGATGTTAGGCTTTTAATTTTAATTGACTCAGAGACTGCTATGGTCTTTTTACTCGACACTAAATGGGTGTGAGTCATCATAGAGGCTGCCCCAGAGGTCGTCGCATCAGAGGTCGTCAAAGTCCCGTAGGCCGTCTCAGGAGGCCGCCAGGTCCTGGTAGAGGCTGCCAGTCCCGTAGGTCGTCGATCCTCGTAGAGGTCGCCGGTGTCCTCGAAGAGCTCACTGTCAGCAGGATAACGCATGACCTCCAATCCTGAAGGTCATATATCTTCGCCAACTCCTGATTAGTTTTCGACTCTATGGAAAGCTCCATCGAGCCAAGAATCCATCCATATACCTGAGGAGGATTTCTCTTAGATGTTAGACTGAGGTGTTGATCGAAGCCATTACTCAAGGTAATGCTGGGTCAGTCACTTCAGATCCGATCAAGGCGATGACCCTCCAACTTAAGGTCATATCTCCTTCGCTTGAACTTCGATTTGGGTGTTCTTAGACCCTCATGGAAAGCCCGCCTGAGGGGAGGATATTAGATGTCGACTCCAGGTGTTAGACTCCAGCTCGTCACCGCGCAGCCTGTCAATTCAAGTCACCGTCAAGATCGATCGCGCATGACCTCCAACTTCTAAGGTCATATCTCTTTCGCTTGAACCCGATTTATGCCTTTTGACCATGGGAAAGCCCATTGAGTCAAGAACTGGTCCACATGCCCATAGATGATATTGTATGTCAGACTGAGGTGCCAGAATGGTTTCGTCACCAGTGCAGCTCGTCGCCCAGGTCACCACAAGATCGACTAACATGACCTCCAACTTCTAAGGTCATATCTCCTTCGCTTGAACTCTCATTTGTGTTTTGGACTCTATGAATCCATTGAGTCAAGAATACATTCATACCTGAGGAAGATATGATGCTCAGATCGAGGTGTTAGACTGAGCTCGTCACTTCCAAGCAGCTCACATCTGTGTCACTGTCAAGATCTGACTTCGCGCATGACCTCCAACTTCGGAAGGTCATATATCTTTCGTTTGAACTCCGATTTGGGTGTTCTTGGACTCTATGGAAAGCCCATTGAGTCAAGAATCCATCCATATGCCTGAGAAGGATATTAGATGTCATATTGAGGTGTTATACTGAACTGCCACTAGTGCGTGCTGTCATCTGTGTCACTGTCAGATTCACTCATGACCTCCAACTCAAGGTCATATCTCCTTCGCTTGAACTCGATTTGGGTGTTCTCGGACTTTATGGAGCCCATTGAGTCAAGAATGCCATCTTCATATACATGAGAAGATATTAGATGTCAGACTGAGGTGTTAGACTGTCGTCACCAATACACCGTCAATTCAGGTCACTGTCAAGATCGATCACATGACCTCCAACTTCTACATTACATTCTCTTCGTTTAACTCCGATGGTGTTTCGGACTCTATGGAAGCCCATTGAGTCAAGAATACATTTATATGCCTGAGGAGTATAGAAGATGTTTGACCAAGGTGATAACGCTACCGAGGTCACCAGTCACGGGCCAGCCCACTGCCTCAGGTTGACTATGCATGACCTCCAACTTCTAAGGTCATATCTCCTGGTCCTAACTCCGATCTGGTGTTCTGACCCCATGTTTCCATTGAGTCAATATGATAAAAGTGGAACTCATATTAGTCCAGAACAAGGGAAAATAGTGCGTATATGAACAAGAACTAATAACATAAGTAGATTGAGTATGTAAAGGAATATAGAAGAAAAGAATAAAATGATAAGTTCAGAGAAAACGTATACCTGCGTGGGATCGCCAAGACCGATATCAACGACAAAGATATACGATCAAGTGCTTCCGCATTCCCGCCAGTGCTACGACGCCTATCACGTGGGCGTGCACGTGAGACAAGATTAGTGTTTGGGCACGATATTACGATCATGCTTCGCACTCCTCGCTGTTGTTTTCACACTCATTACTACAGCACGCTCTGCCTCAGATCGTATTGTACCTTCGGTATATATTGTACCGAGTCTCGTTCATTCCTATCTTCCGTCCAAGCAAGCTAATATTTAAGTACGTGTATCCTAACAAGAAAGGATAAAAGGTACGCTTGGACATGAAGGGTAAATCTAAGGGTATTTGAGAAGAAGTCTAGGTTCTCATGACTCCTATGGGAGATAGAATGCTTGATAAAACACAAAGTAAAAACGCATAAGTATAGAAATGTATAGGTATATGTCATAAGATAAGGACAGTATAATAAAGTACATGAAGATATAAGTTAATAAGATATACATGTTGACCTAAATGGGCACCCAGACACGAATGATAAGTACGATATGAATATAAGAATGAGTAAATGCATTTCATGATAAAACTATGTGGAATATGTATTATAGAGAAACATGATAGCCATAATATGAAGCTACGATATGAGAAACTAAAATAGATTTAAAGAAATGATGGCATAAATTGCATATCGTGATTTAAACCGAAACTAAGGAATGGGTTCGTTTCTACTTACTCATATTCCTCGTTTCAAGTTTTTGCATGTTTGTTCTAAAAGCATATTGAATTGATTTAATTGATTTGGAGAAAGACGTAAATGTTTGCATATAAAAATTGCATGATTAATGGAAAATAAATCGGTTATACGTGTTTACATATCGGTATCATATTTTCATATAAAGGATTTAGAACGCCCCATTGTAAATGTTAACCGCTTATTTCGTATTAAGGATATTTATATACCAATAGGGTCGGCCAGCAGCATCGCGAACTATTGATGTGTCACTCCGATCAACAACTCCTACGGACCGTATCTAGTGCTCACTATTTGATTGTTTATAACTAAACAAGAAATTTCAAGTAATCAGACAGGTTATAAAACTATTTGATACCTACTCATACTCTGTAGGACCGTGCTCGTGACTTATATCCTGTATATCAAGACATAGGTTAAATTCATTGGCGCATAACTGGAATTGATTTTGCATAACTGAATTGATTTGCACAATTGAATCAATTCATGTGAATCGAATCGAATTTGTGAGCATAATTTAATTGATTCGAGATCATAATATTGATTATGAAAATGAAAGTGTATTTTTGGGATGATCAATGAACCATGACTAATTGTATATAAAACAAGAGTATGTATCGTATTTATATTGATCATCCATAATGATTTGAAGGTTTTGAATTGTTAAATTGCATAATGTGATAACAAAGATGTGAAAACAAAGACATGAAAATAGAGCATAACAAATGGTATATAGTATATAACCATGAAAGTAATATATGGCAGAATACACATGCATATAATAGATATGTAATATGAACCATTAGGAAAGATAATAGACCAAATGATAAGTAATAGAATAAGAAATATATGATAAGAATATATGATGTATATACCTAAATGAATGAGGAATAGGCAGAACACATGAGAATGGCTATAGCTAAGAACGATAGAGATAAGTAAAAGATGACAAAGCACTAGAATACAGTAAAAGTATAGATAGGAGATATGTCAAAGACAGAGAACATGTGACATGTGATAGTAATGTAAAGATGATGGGCAATATAAAGTTATATGTATATGTATGCTTCAGATCATTACCATAGGTGGCTCCGTCTGCTTGAGGTCTCATTGCCGTAAAGCTTAGCACGTGTTCAATCCATGTAGGTACAAGGTATTAAGGACAAGGATAGAAGACGTGGACATCCCACACGTCAGAGTAGTGCCGCTCGTAGATAGGTGCTCACCCCGCACCGCCTCGATCTCCATGTTTCAGAGAAAAAAATGTACATGTAAGTGGCAAGGGACTCAAGATAGTATATAGATGTCGAGGGACACCAATTCCTATGGGTAGTTCTTTATATATGAAAATGATTTTATACGCGTAAATTGTTTGTATAACCACAGTACAAGTTTAGCTCGAGAAGAACAGTCAATGAGTCCCAAGATATACCTCGCTGACTTCCTGCTCGATCCTCCATCTTGCCTGACGGACTGGACGTGACATATTTGCACTCGTATTCCCCAGCATCCTCTTACTCGTGATAATAAATGACTCGCCTTTTCCCGAATCATCGAAATGCAAGCTAACATGCATCCAAAGCTATGTTCAAACCCACAACATACAGGCCTGCCTTATGTGGGAGGCACTAAAACTTGGGGAGAAAGTAAACATTCCTTAATCTTCTCAAAAGCACATTGACAATCATTATTCCAAACCGTAGGTTGGTTCTTCCTCAGAAGATGAAAGATAGGCTCGCATATGTCTGTTAGTCTAGAAATGAAACGATTGATGTATTGTAGTCTGCCTAAAAAGCCTCTGATCTCTTTCTCATTCCTCGGAGCGGGCATGTCAAGTATGGCCTTGATCTTCTTTGGATCAACCTCTATACCGTGCTCACTAATAATGTGACCCAACAATTTCCCGTGCTATCCCAAAGGTGCACTTCTGGGGATTCAATCAACTAACCGTCTGATCCTCTCAAAGAATCTCTGCACGCCGCTAAGGATCTCGCCTCTATCTCGACTTCACTATCATGTCATCCACATATACCTTAACATCTCTATCCATCATATCATGGAATAAAGTAGTAGTGGCTCCTGCATTCTTCAACCCAAATGGCATGACCCGATAGCAATAAGCACCCCACTCAGTGATGAAAGAAGTCTTCTCCATAGCCTTTGGAGCCATCAAAATCTGATTATACCCGGAAAACCCATCCATGAAGGACAACATGTATGCTCAAAAGGCCGCCAAGTAACATATCGATGTGTGGGAGGGGAAAATCATCCTTAGGTCTAGCCTTATTCAAATCTTGAAAGTCAACATAAACTCTAACTTTGCCATTCTTTTTGGGAACAGGGACAACATTAGCCAAATCCACTCGTGATACTTAATTCATCGATTGCGGCTTCAACACCGAGTGTTTCCCGACCACCTTCTCCTAACTAGAAAACCCACGAGGATGTAGTCTCCTCAATTTTTCTTAACCGGCCTAGCAGGGCACGGGGCGTGATGTTGAACCATAGTGGGGTCAAGGCCCGCATGTCCTCATACGACCATGCAACATCCAAAGTATGACCTCGAGTAGTCAATCAATCCATCTCTCTCATCAGAGATAAGGAAGAGCCAACCCACTTCCCCAATGATCTCGGGTACACTAAAATCTATCAACTCTGTGCTACCAGAAACGGGTGTAACTTTTCATTCTTCGTATCGCATTCAGATCGACTTACCACCCAAGGTCATCTCGTGTCTCCCACATCGGCCAACATCGCATACATGTCCTATGTACCGTGGTGCAATCAAAGGAAAATGTCAGGACACAAGCAAATACTCAAAAATATCTATGTCATTATTACCATCGTAAATGTCATCAAAGCGGGTGACAAACCCAACATAGTGTCAAAGAAAGAGGTCCATAGCTGAACGCTCCTCACGTAAATAAAGATCATGAGCAATATCGCAGCAACAAGTCCATCACCACTCACCTCAAGCATAGAAATCCCAAACACATCAAAAGCGGACGAGGCCTTAGAGGAAGCATCCGCACGCGCTGCCGATCATGTCCATCGCGTTAGTGCAAGCGCCATAAAGTGTCACATTATCAAGATAATCATGTGAAACCCAAACATGTCAAAAGCATAACGGGCTCCACGCGGCTATGTTAAGGATACGCCGCTGCCGATCATGTCCATCTCGCCCATGGGGCATCGTAAGAGTCACTCCATCAATATCATCCCTTAAATCCATGTGTATCATAGTCGTGGACCTCCTCGTGAGCACATGGAAACACACCGGCTCGATCCTGATTGGGTGCAACTATCATGGCCTCGTGGCCTTATGGTCTTAGAACTCAAACACATTTGTCTTAGTATTCGTGAATGCCTCAATCTCATCATCTTCGAAACATGGTCAACCTTCGTGTGGGTGCATGCTCCGATCTCTTCGTAAATAGTCACAATCGAAAAGTGTATGGGCGGTGGTAACGAATGGAACCCTGGACAAGCGAGTTTCACCATCTCGCCAGAGTATCGCCATGTGTCGGCATCATCCTCATGAGGTAACTAAATCCATATGGCATGTCGTGATCAACTGTAATAGTAAACTCGCTTGGCCCCTACTGGCGGCGACCCAATCCCAAACCAGGCATATAAGACATGCCTCTCATCATGCTAAGCACCAAAGTGCTGTTGTGCTAATCAAAAGACATAGGTACCATGTCTCTATTGTCATCCTCTAAACCGACAACCTAGACCTCGTCAAAAACAAATCCCTGGCTGGCGTAAGTCGCCCCACTGGCCGACGGAAAATACCGCTCAAAACAAATGTAATAACATCTTCAAGGACCGTATCGCGGATAATGCAACCTCGTATGAACTTCACCTTCCGATGAAGTAGTTTATACACCCCGCCATGAATCCATATGCCCAAAAGGTGTTAAAGGATGACCGGATCCTCGTACCTAAAAGAGCATGGCATCCGACCGACCGATCATGACATGTGTAGTGAGATTACCTATAATCGCCCTTCCGAGTCCCACATAAGCTCGACTCGCCCGTATGGACGCCCAAAATCGATGGTGAAATCCCAAAGCAATGGCGTAACGAGTGGACAAACGCATGGGCGTGGTCGCGTTGCCCGCCAGGATGGACGACACTACGACCAACAAGCAACATCGGCGAACAACAAAGGACGAACATGGCTCATCCCTCGTGCGGTAAATCATTGTCAAAACACTATGCATGTAGCCCCATTCGCTGTCGAAACCGGATCGCCCCTCGGTAAAGATCAACTCTAATCCGACCGAGAGCTTCCATCGCGCTCTCTATGTGTGCCGGATGAGGCCAATAAGCTCCAAATGGAAATGCGCTCATGGTGCGCAATTGGCGAAAATCTCATCATCATCTTCCTCAATCTCATTTCAAAGATTAATGCTAGCAAAAAGGTCTATCAATAGTAGGCCGAGCTACCCTCCCACTCCTCGTAGAACAATATGGATATTTCATGCATCAGCCCCATACTCCTCCGTGAATGTAATGAAGGTGCCAAGGAGGAACATGTTGCAAGTATACTGCAATACTGTCCGGCCGAGTAACAACATCATCTAGAATCAATCTACCGGCCTGAGACTGCTGACCATGGGTGTATCCACTGGGTGCCTAAGTCTACATACAGATTGCCGAGGAGCCTCTCCATCCCATCCCATCATGAATATCTCATCTCCCAAAAACTCAATCGAATGTATACCACCCGGGGGTGGAGGTACAACTCTAGTGTCATGAGTGGGGAGCGAGTATGTAGTCACTCCAGGGCGCCCTAAATCAACCAAACCATGATCAATCAAGTCCTGAATAGCATTCCTCAATGCTGCACAACTATTTGTATCATGATTCGCTCTCGAATGATGAGACCGTGAAGACCTGGCCTTGAACCGGTGGGTAGGCCGGTGGTGGCTCCAGTGCAGTGAACAATCTAAACCCCTTCCAACCAATCTCCTCGAAAATGCTCGCTAGCGGGCATCCGGAGCTGTAACCCGGCCTCACGGGCCTGAGGCGTACCTATACGACCGATGGTACCATACATGGCCTCAAGGCGCCCGGTAGCATATACCCGGCCAGGTGCTGATACAGAGGCAGCCCACTGCCCGGAAGGAGTAGCAGGTCCGCATCGATCCCACGTATCATCTCGTAAGGAGGTCTCAAAATCGCTTTGAAACTAAGGTACTTGGGACTGTCTTGCCATGCCAATGGCACCAACATATGTCCGGGTCCGACCCCGGCTTCTTTCCCTAGAGTCCGAAGGAAGCATTCCGCCATAACTCTTCAGATATGCTCCTCTCAATGCCATAGAGTACCAAACCAATGATCCAAAGTCTCGGTGTGTGGGAAGCCCAAGAGATTCAGCAAAGCTGGCTAAAGACTATGCATAATCATGTTGATTTGATAGCGCTGGTGGTCTATATAATCAGGCACCTCTCTCTTCACCGGGAGATGAATTAAGTGGATCGACTCATCCGCCTCACCTCGAGTGGGCCTCTAACCTCTCGGGATACGTCCACCACGTTGATACGTTGCACACACTATAAACTTCCTGCCCAAATCACCATGTCCTACGCCGAAGGGTCTAATGATGCAACCAACGCCGAGTGCACCACTCACGACAGAGGAAAAGCATGATCATCTCTGCCCCACTAACGGCGTTCGCACATAACAAATAGTTGTACAACTGTAAGTGAATACGGGGGCACCCTATCCTGTACTTCAATGTCCCAAGATGGAACTCAACCGGAAAAGCCGCCACTGGGAAAGGTCACTGGCATTCGTCCCAACCTATAACCCATCGTGAACATGCAGTAGACTCGATCCGTCATCCTATCGATACGCCCGAAAAAGTCATCAATAATTGCGGGGGACAAATATAATGTGGCGCTGGTTTCAGCCCGACCATGCAATACAAATGCCCAAACTCGTGGGGCCGATTGGAAGGCGATGGTGGTGGAGGTGGAACTGTATAGTCCTGGGTCAGATAGTGGGTCCAAATGGGCGGTGGTGGTGGTGGTGGTGGTAGAGGTGCAAAGAGAGTCATGGTGCTCCCCCGAATTGGCAAATGGTCGGGCCCGATGCCCATCAACTCGTCCCCAGCCCCACATAAGATCCCGAAGAGACCTTGTTTTTTGGTATTTCCAGACCACCAATTAGTCGACAATAGCGTACTGAGGGTCCATATCTCTATGATTTGATGTCTGCGCTTCTAACTGACTGTGTGGATCTGAATTTCTAACAAGTCTACCTCCGATTCTGATCTGAAGCCCGAACCTGTGTCATTTTAATCAATAATCCTGCCAAAGGAAAGGGTAATTAAGTCCCCTGTGGACTATCAACTGAAATCAATCCAAGAATGCAATCCCATAATGAAATCCTCTATGGGAATGAGTCGACACATGTGACATCACCGCCTAACTGGACATGTGGCTCCACATGCGTGAGCTTAGATTCCGACATGGTAATACCTTAGGGTAAGGTGGCCTAAAAGCTGAACAAAGAGAAAAGGCAAGTCCTAAAAGGCTAGATGACCGTACTCACGAGGATACACAACCTAAGATCCTAATCAACAATCAAAGTGACATACTGGCCACGCAGTTATCCATGAAATCTAGCTCAGGGCTATACAAGTCTTCATTGCTTGGACATTCATCATCTCCATAGTGCTCCCATACATTGATATAGCCCTTATGCTAGACCTTATTCCAAACCCCTAGCTTAGTTGAAGGTAGACAATTAGGAATGACTCCCAAACAACATAAGCAATCCATGAGGAATGGCCGACCAAGATAGTGATTCGGAAGTAAGGGGATACACACGTGCCCCACAAACACAAGCGGCAAGTAATCATGCAAGGGAAGGAGCAGTCATGTAGCAAACAATCATGCACAAAGAGCAAGCCTATCACAAAATCTACACACATTCTGATCCTCTAAGCCTAATCCCAATAGTTAGATACCAATCAATAATGAGAAAGCATGCTATAATTTAACAGGTGAACACACAAGCATCAACAAATCACAAATGCAAGCCAAATACCAATCAAGTGTATGATCATCAATCATCTATGTAGCCCAAGAGCCTCCTGATCGGAGAACCATGTGCTCCAATATACACAACTCAAGTTCAATCTTGATCCTCTTATGAAACCGTAGGATTCAATTGAATCCCCAACTGAGTCACCAATTTAGACCCTACCCAATCCACTGGCCATGTACTCGCTTAAATGAAAGAAAATGGATTGATTTTCGAATTTTGTGAAAATCCATCCTAGAGGAGGAATGCTTTTCTTTCAGATGCCGCTACTTACTTTTGTTGTTATTTTATGTGCCGGAAACCAAAGTAAGAACAAAAACCCTAATGACTCCAAGATAGAAAAGCGGTTCGCGAAAAACTAGATTTCGGTCCAGGATCAGATTACCTATTTGAAAATTCTCATACGAGGTAGCACCCTCAGTCTCTAACTCGTCCTCCTACTAGTGAATTGCAGGTGGGAGCATATGGGTCACAAGATCAGATAGTTTCCTAGCTAAACACAACTTGGACGTATTCAACCTAATTGGTATCTAGCATGCTTAAAAACACTCAACCAAAAGGGCAAATGATGATACATGTGGTCCTCAGCCGTCAAGGGAAAGTTAGCTTCCATTACTGAGCATACAATAATTTCTCAAATTAGATATCAAAAGCAAGGGAAGCCACGAGAAACCATACATGGCATCTCAACCACTCATTGATGCTACCATTCGTAACCATATTTATTCATCCCCAAAGAAACAATTTAACAAAACACTAGATTATTGGTGCTTAACTAATCACCCTTGGACCTCAGAGATATAGATCCTGATTCTTAAGAATCCAAAATTGAACCACATTAATCTGAACTAAAACCCCATTTCAGACTCCTAAACACAGCCCAACACTGATATGGAGCGAATGGCTGACCTACAAAGGTCACTTGCTTTAATTAAACCGAAATTCCGATGACCTTACAAACTGTAAATCAAGGGATTCAGGCTCAACCGATCGATCCTATTTGAGAACACCAAAATTTAGAACATTCCTTACAAAGTAAGGAAACCAAAAAAAAAACAAACGGTGTACAATTCTGACACCGAATGACTGGCGAACCCCATTACCAAACAAAACAAAGTACCCAAACTTCAATTCCGAAAATCAACTTAATGAACTGGCCGATCCTAAGCTCCAACCAGTTCAGCCGGTTGAGAGACTCTAAAAATTCTCAAACCTATTCTGGAGCGTCAGGAATCCAAAAAACAAATCGCTTAGAAACCAACTCCTAATGACTAAGAACCGACACAAATGTACGCTAAAGACCCAAATTAATGCACAAGAATCAATTCGCGAATCAAGTTGATTCGTTTCCAAATCCGCTTCACTGGTTGAGAGAGTACATAGAACGCCAGAACCTTTTTCAAATATTCAGGAATCTAACAAACAAAAGGAGTAAAATCCGACCAACGGGACCGAGAACCGGCTACAAACATTAAAGACTCCAACCGCCGTTCCAAAGAACCGAATTCGTTGAACCGCCGACCGGGTTTCCCAACCCGCTTAAGCCGATGAGAGGTCGTCAATTTGTCGAACCTTTCAAAGAGTCAAGAATATAACAAAACAAACGGAGTACAAATCCGATTCCGAATGACCGAGAACCGACACAACCGCGCAAAGAGACCCAAATCGCTATTCAGCAAACAATTGGCTGGAATCAACATCTGCTTCCTAATCCGCCACAAATGGCTGAGAGGCTCCTCAAAATTTGTCGAACTCCTTCTCAAAGAGTCAGAAATCCAAAAAATAAAACTGAAAGTATAAATCGACTCAATGACTGAGAACCGACACAAACGGTGCCTAGTGTCCTAACACAAGTCCACAAACAACAAAGGCAAAGAAAAGCATAAAAGAAATGGGAGAAGCATATAAATTTCGTACATGTAAGATTCACGGCTATTCCAACGTTTTTCTTCTTTCTTTCCGCTTCCAAAACCAGGTATCCACTCCTTCAAATCCGTTGGAACTCCTCTTCTCAAAACAAGAGAGACCACGCCCCGATTTAGATAAACTCTTTCTTTCCTCATTTTCTCCCTTTTTCTCTCTCTTTCTTCCTCCCTTCCTTTTGATCACCTCTCCACGTTTTTCATTTCTCTCCTTTCTCTTGAGCCCACTCCATTTTGTACACACCTTCGCTCACTGAACTCCCTTTAGTCTCGAACTTCCCAACTACATAAACACTCCCTCTATTCCCATGTCCATACCGGTCACATTTACTCCTTTGCTTAACCACCAAGATCCAAGGGATTCAAGGTGGCTGCAAGCAACCCATAACATGGTCCAAAACTGGATCCAACTCCATGCCTAGGCTGATCCGGGGCCAGGCCTGATCCATATAGGATTTTGGCACCAACACAAAATTAGCGCCCCACTAGCCAGTCTGACGCACCTCGCACAGCTTCCCAACTGGTTGATCCGATTGAGAAAAAATCTGAAATTTTGAGAGAATATTCCTTGAAGAATAAGGAGTCCATGAAAAAAAACGGTGGTTGATTCCAAATCCGGGTGAGGGAGATATGACCAAAACAAGCCTTAGTGCTCCAAATTCGAACCTGCTCTAGTAATGAACTTCAATTGAAATCAATTGAGCTGGCTGATCCAGTTACTAAGTGTTCTCAAATTTTTTCAGTTACTTCTCAATGAGTAAGTGAATTAAAGAAACGGCGCTCAATTCTGAGTGCCCTGACGTAGGAAATATGATCAAACACCCAAGTGCCCGAATCTCGACATACCCAATAACCCGATTGAGCTAACTCAAATTTCACTTGCTTCCTATGTCACGATGCCAATAACTAAAAACAAGAAGCCACGATGACACTCTAAATTGAACTACATACGCACTCAATGGACCATATACAAGCTCACCTGAGGCTCGGAGTCAGACTAAGCCTAAAAGGGCCCTAATGGTGTTATATGAGAACGATGGGTGAGTGTGACACCCAGTTGATAAATGCAAGTGCCGAGGGAAAAAATTGAGAGTTCACACTCGTGCACTGTATAATCCAGGAATATCCGATTCCAATGAGCTCTTAATAGCACGCTGGGTGCACTCTCTTCACCAGCTTCCGCTTCACCTCCTCGTCCTTAGGACTGAGATCGGGCCGAGCACCTGAAGGCCATCCGACCAAAGCAATGTTAGAAATATCCCGTGACCTCTGAAAACCAAGACAAAACAGAATGAAGGAGAGCTCACATAGGTTCTCAGGGGTAGTCCAGAATGCAGGTACCGGGCGTGCCCTCTCATCAGCGGGATTGTACTCCCAATGACAGCCACTAACAAAATAATAACGTTCCTTCCAGAACTTGTGTGAAGATGGAAGGTCCAAAATAATCAACTCATACCGGAGCACTCGAGATATAAAGAAAAATTTCTAGCGCTCCCTTACAATCGAAGAAGTCTAAGAGCGTGGCACATCAAACACCTAGCCTTTGTCCTAAAACGACTAAAAGCCCCACTAGAACACCCCGTGTTAGGTGAAAGCTGAGGCGCATATTGAAATGTTAACCCTTTATAAGAGGATGCAGCAGCGAGGCCGCTCGAACGCCACCTCAAAAAAGCACACCATCTTAGGCACTTGGACAACGTAGGTGGTTAGCACGCCAGGGCACCAAACCTGGATCCCAAACGGGGGCCCATACCGAGCCGCAAAGATCTCACCGTACAAAGGTTCGACCCGACTGGGGCCCACGACCTCAGCATTCTGTATGGCAGCCCTCAAATATTCAGAGTCGCTAGGATACCGAATCTCGTTAATTTTGCCCTCGCTTATCCAAGGGAAAGGCTCCCCGGCAGCCCTAAGAACCACCACATCCAAACTCGGTCATTCCCTGGAATCATCCGCCCGAACTACACGCCACAATGATTACTCCCATGCAAGAAACAGAGGAGCGACCAGGACCCATGGAGGTACGCAAGGTTAAGCAAGGAAAAAGGGGAAATAGAAGGAAATGCAAAACCCCAACCGAGCACACCCTAGAACCTCGCAAGACTTTGAAACCAAAAAGACAGAGGAGAAGAAAAGACATACCAAGGCCAAAAACAAGACGAGGGACACCAAATTTCAAGCGAGATATCGTGGGACCACTAAAAGCAAATCTAACACTAGCCTGACAAGATCAAGAAAAAGGAAGTACAAACTCACAGAGGCAAAGCTTCAAGAATAAGGAACAAAGTGCAAATCCAAGCCGTGGACATTTTTAAGGAAGCTAAGACCCACAGCCTAAATAAACACGAGAATCGAGAAGCCATCATTATCACAAGACGTGGGACGACGACAAAGCCCTAATCAAACCCTTCCTGAGTAGCCACGTGGGTATCACGCCTGATCCAGCATCACAACCCCTTGCCTACGCCGCTAGTCAAAGGATAAAGGGGGCACTGACGGGTTTGAAATAATAGGTGCGCAAGCCCAAACATCTGATTAAAACCGCCCAAGATTAGCAATAGCCTCTAATGGTATCCCCCAAATGCAGGCCCGAAACGAGGGCCCAACTCGCCCCTTTAAAATACTGGTAGCCCAAGGAATCCGTATTAGAGGAAAACACCCAATCTCCACCAATCAGGAAAGTAGGATATTTCCTAATTATTGCCTATCAATCATCCCTTATTAAGCGGTTTATGATAAGGAAAGAAAATCTTTCACCCAATGGGAGAAATATCGTATCATCCTCCAACAAGGAAATATACTATTCTGTGTCATCATCCAACTAGGAAAATTATCATGATCATCCATTATAAATACCAGGCCACCCCATCTAAGGGAAATGTACATGTATTATTATGCATAAAACTTCATTCCTTGCAATGATCTTCTTCCATCTGAAAGAACTGACTTAGGTATCGGAGAGGCAACAGGCGAGCCCCGTCGATCCTTTTGTTTCTTGTTTGCTGCAGGAGTCCAACGCCCGTAGTCGTAATGGACCGGCTCCAACAACCACAAAAGACGCTCAAGCTCAATTCCGGTTGAAAAAGCATCATCAGGAGCGTATACCCATGATGACTTTATCAGAGTTCCTCTTGATACATCAATTATTCGTTAAAAAAGGCAGCCATCATCATGCATGAACGAACATCTGGACTTTTCTCACTCTACTTAACTACATGAGTTGAGTCAATCGGGCTCATTTGGCATGATCGGGTCATATTATAGCCGGGAGCCAGGAGTCAGTGTGTGGGGATATATATCATACACTTACATATACTCAAAAACAGATAGTGGATTCACACTTCCATATGTACGATGATATAATCTTGAGGTACGGGTGTAATCAAATCGAGCTACTCAAACTCGATTAATAGAATAATCAAATTCAATGCGAAGTTAGAGTAGTTTGTCTAGTTGAATTCAAGTATCATAATACTTGACTTGAGTTGCTCGCAAGCTTATAATCTAGCTTTACTATTTTATTATTTATTAATTATCATATGTTTAAATTTATTTGAGCTTAATCAAGTCAAACTCGTGTTGATTTCAAGTTGAATTCAAATATAATTATTTATTAATTTTTAAATTATTTCGAACTTTGTCGAGTCGAGTTCAAGCAACTCAACTATTTTTTTAATCAAGTTTTGAACATATGAAAAAAAAACTTGACCAAGTTCGAGTCAAGATTGAGCTTAGCTCTGTTTCAACTTGATTACACCCCTGTCTTAAGGTAGGGCTCAATCTATGAGTGTGATTCGTGCCACGGTAGGGTGATCCAGAATCAACAAAATTTGTTTCCTATGTTCCTCCTACTGCCGTAGTCAAGCTACCGCAGCTACGGTCTAGGTCAAACACGGGGACGGGGTTTTCATCCCACGAATGACTGCATTTATGTTTGAAAATGGTGAGACTTTTGTTTGGATTTTTTGATTTGGTTAACAACAAAGGGAGGCTGATTGTTCACTGGATAATCGAAATGGTTTAAAATGAAAGTGTAAATGGTAACCTTGAAGGCTCGGGTCACTAGCTTCTGATAAAATGCAGGGTTATTAAGGTGTCCTCTGCTATTTCTCGCATTGGGTGGGCAAATGACATATAGTCAAAAGCCAAAACCGGATCTTAGTTTAGCTATGAAACCTAACCCTAGAACCACTCCTATTTGAGTCAAATCAAATACTAAGCATTCAATGTCCTAGTCAGTTTGAAACCCTAGCATTTAACCTCATTTCAATGGCTCAGAATGACATCTAGTTGATATCGCACATCTACCATTAAGAATGCATCAACCTAAAGCATGACAAAGTATTGACCAAAGGAAAGACATTAAATGGCATTAAACCCTAGTTTGGAAAGTTTGGAGCCATAAATGCAAAGACTAGATTACAAGTTACGAGGACACCGCTAAACTACCAACAACTGTTTAGCAACCTCCTCAACATAGCTTGTGCCAAGCATCCTCAGTTGTCATCCTCAAGGGTGTGTTTGGCAGCCGAGAAAATGAGAGAAAGAGGAGAGAGAAGAGCAAAATAAAACCTAAAAACTAAAGTCGAAAGCTTGCATAAAAATGAAAGCTAGGTTACAAAGTTGTAGGGGGAGCTTATAGCCAACCCTAATGTGTGAATGGCAAAATGCCTGGTACATGAGATTACAATAGGGACAAAATACACTAATCAAAACGCGGTCGTTTGAATCAAAAACATCAAAAAACACAGTAAGGTGCCATTTCGCTTATGTAGAAATTTCGCTAAGACATACCATGCATGAGAGTGAAATTTCGCTAGCATAGCGTAATTCGCTATGATACGAAACAAGGCATAGCGAACCAAATTTTCACTATACGTAATTTTCTGCCAGCTTAAATTGCTAGCTTAGCCACTCATTAGATTGTTAGAATTTTTTCATGATTGCGAATTTTCAAGTATCTCATGTGAAATTTGAATGCATAGCGAAAATTCCGCATTCCACCATTCCTCCGTTGTTGCCTCCGTATTGCTTCTACACCCCCACTTGCCTCACTCCTTCATCCAACTTTGACATTTCATCGCCGCCTGGTGAAACCAATTAAGGATTCTCACATTCAGCACCAATACGAGGCCAAGCTTGCCGACCGGTTTCAAGACTCGCAAAACTACCCAAAACAATCTCAAACCAACCGCAGTCCTAAGTGGGACATGCACATGACAATTGGCTCAATTCATATGATTAGTGCGCAAAGTACCAAAATCTAATCCTGAATAGGGCTCAAAATAGCACTTTTTGGGCACTAATCACACCCCAACCGACATCGCTGTTAGTCTCAGCAATGCTAAAACAATAAAGGTATGCATGTCGTATTTACAAAAAGTGTATATTGTTCAAAAGAGTGTGTACGATAAACTTTACTTTAGTATGAACAATTTAGACCCCGAACGAAAATCGTCATAAGAGAACAAATGCCATATAAGAACAAGTTTTAGGGCAACATCGGTTCCAAGGAAGTCAACCTGAACTTCCACCAAAATCTAATTGTTCCTAAGGTAACCAGTTTGAGCCAATAAGATGCAAAGCTATTTCCTCCCCCCAACCTAGCTACTGCCATGGCCTTAAACCGTTGACCAACCTAAATAGGACCAACTACACTTTTATTTCTTTGTTTGATTACATAAGGTGCAATGCTAAAAACTCACTCATCAAAGTCCGTGTAACTATTAGGGGTCCACCGATGACTTCTAACCAAGGTTTAGGTATCAAGCCAAAAGGATCAACTGACCACAAACTCTACAGGCTTCACCCCGGACTTCGAATGACTTCGAGAATTAAGCACCTACAACTCGCTAAACTCTACCTATCCACATGTGTAGCAAACACTAAGTCGATGACTCCCAACCAATTAAGGTTTAGGGCATCAGGCTTTAAAGGCTTTCGCCATATACCCTCTACCGTGTTCGGGGTTTCCAAGGCAAAGCTCACCAGCTTTTATTTTTCTTTTTCTTCTTTTCTTTTTGCTTTTTTTTTTTTTCATTTAGAAGACTACATCATGTTCACGGGGTAACACAAACCTATTATGGGTCACAACAGATGGCATCATTTGCAAAGTGGAAAGAGGATATAGCTTCAACCTATTGGTACACCTGGGTAAAACGTGTGTGAATTAGCTAAAGGGACAAACAGGTGTTTAACACATCGAAACTTCACGACTCAAAACTTAACCATGCATGAACCTAGCATCATGGTAACACACAGGGCTTCAATTTTTCAACTCAAGAAGGAAACACAAATGTAGGTACAAAAAAAAAAAAAAAGCAACTTGCAAAAGTTAATAAAAACAAAGCTAGGCATTGCAGCATGTATAACCAAGAAAACTAAACTCCAAATGTATGAAAATTACCTCTCACTCAATCTATCATGGGAAGAAAAGCTAGAGTATGGAACTAACATTCCTCAAACATTGCAGGAGCAGTTTATCTCTCGCTGGTTAATGCTATCAAGAATAGGCAACACAAAGCAAAGCCAAATGCCAAACTCGATCAAGTACCAAAAATTTTAAACAAAAAGAATTTTACTCAAACTAAGTTAATGAAATTAGTGGTTCTCATGCGCTAAGACACCCTAAATGTGTGGACTGCGGAACCTATGAGGGTCCATGAGACTTCTCCCGATTTATTGTTTGACAACATAGCTTCACCCTTCCGCCCATTGACTTTGATCACCCTTTATCATTTGGGTCAGAGTAGTCCATCGAACCATCAAGCGCCTCGCCTAACTATGAATGACCTGGCCCATCGCGACTTGAGCTTGCCTCTTAAATAGATGGAGCTTGGAATCATACAGAGGACTCGTCCTCATTGGAAATTCTTGCCGCTTATCATTTGATCATGCCATTTTTTGATCTTTCCTTTGCAATCTTCAAATTCAAGTAGGTATCATTTCGTATTTCCAGATTTCTTCCAACTCGCTGAGTCAAGGAATTTTCACCCGGCCCTAGATCCATGTTCGCCTTGACGCCACCATGCTTTTCAGATATTCGAATTCCAATCAGAAGGTGACATGCCTTAAAATAGACCAACCAATAAGGGGACATTCCAAGGATTGTCTTGAAATGCCTGCAGCCCACAAAGAATCAAGCGCTTGATGGACTCAATCTTTTATAAGCCGTTTACCACCTTCATTAATTTGGTCCAACTTCCTCAAGTAGTGTTCTACTTGGACTACTTGTTTTGAGGATGGTATGGGTAATGTCACCTGTTTCCTACACCATATTTGAACAAGTGAGGTTTTCAAAAAAGTTTGTTACGTAATGTGAACTCCAATCACTGGCTTTATGGCTTTGCATTCAACCTAGAAAAGATGTTTGGTCAAGAATTTAAGCACCACCCTCGTGGTCATTTTGGCAGGATTGCTTCAACCCACTCACATTATTAGTCCACTCCCAAATTACTATGTAAGTATGACCATAAGATGTGGGGAAAGGTCCCATGAAATCGACATGCCCCAAACATCAATATCTCAATTAATAAAACTGTGGTTCAGGCATCATATGATCATAGACAATTTCCCCAGTCTGCACGATCACATACACATACATTTGTATGCTTTTTAAACAAAGAAGGCTAGTAGAAAACTGTGACTGCAAAGACCTTCATTGTCAGTTTTCCTCGGGAAGTGCAAGTGACCACCATGTGCACTCGCGCGGGCGTTGGCTCGCACTCCCTCATTGCCTTCCTCGTGCACACTTCTCGATTGATGATGCAGCGTGATTTAAACAAGAAGTGGCTCTTCCCAATAATAGGAATGGATCTTCAGAAAGAAAGATTCTCATCTGTTCTTCCAATCGATGGGATTTCCTCCCGCGAGGAAATTGGCAATGCATACACTAGGAGCTTTTTCCACCCATTAGTGATTCTGAGTTCATCGATTGCCCGCGGCCATGAAAGTCACGGCCATCGTTAACTCATGGAAAGATGGTCCGCCACAAACACCTCTACCCTTCTGTCTTTAATCAAAGTTGTTCCTTGAAGCGTAAGAACCCATCTATAAGTCTCGCTTGGCATTTTGCTGGTCAAGATATTTCAAAGCGGAATGATCCGTAAAAATGATTATACCAAACCAACTCAAGTATGCTCGAAATTTGTCTAATGAGAGACTCACTCACAACACTCTTCTCCTCAGAGTGGTATAGTCCCTGTGCTTCATTCAAGGTTTGGCTATAGTAGATCACATATGAGGTTTCCATCTTCTCTTGCACAAGCATCGTCCAATAGCAAGATCACAGCACCACACATCACTCAAAACAAAAAACAACTCACTGGTGTCACATTGGTCAAAATTTCCCTGGTCAACGGGACTTCACTTCCTTCAAAGCTCTCCTGTACTTTTTCCCAATAAATTGGCATCTTTTCTCTGGTGAGCCAGTAGAGGGGTTTTCTAGCAATCTTCATAGTCTCTAAATGAATCTTCTATAGGCTCATGACCAAGGAATTGCCTAATCTGCTTTGGCATTCATTGAGATGGCAGCTTGGAAATAAGTTCAATTTTTGTTTATTAACTTCATTCCCCTCATTGGAAATAATGTGCCTCAAAGATAATTCCTCGTTAACCATAAATGGCAATTCTCCACTGAAAGAATTTTGCAATTTTCCTTTAAAATCTTCCACAGATACCTCAAGATTAGTCGGGATATCAAAATCACCTACATACGATGATATCATCCATATATACTTGGCCTACATTATGCGCTCCACCATATCAAGCAAATTACTAAGTATACATCTCCTCAAAAGTATTTCGGGCATTGCAAAGACCATAAAATGATCCTGTAAGCATATATGTGCCAAATGGACAAGTTAGGTAGGTCTTTCCCCGATCCTCTAAAATCTGATCTCAAAGTACCTTTGAAGGTTCATCCGTAAAAGCAATAGAATCATGTCCAGACTTCAAGGAGTCGAACATGAACAAGAATTGAACTGATCTTTCTTGTTACTTCATTGAGCCTCCTATATCTATGCACACCCTCCAACTGTAGTAAGTCTAGAAGATAATCTTCTTCACTCTTTCATTTTTTACAGCTTGTCACCTACTTTCGGGCACTGGCACCTGGTTGGGCTTACCCAAGTGTTATTTAAATTGGGGTAATGATAACGGCTTGAGCAATTTCGTGACTTCACGCGAACTACTTCCCCGCAAGGGGATTCAACCCTCCTCTGTGGCCGCCTAACAAATTTGCACTCTTCTTCTAAATAAATGTGATGGGTGCGCATTGTTGGCTTGCGCCTTAAACCAAATTTGACCCCAATGCCCGTTTGTTCCTTTCAGAGGTGTAAACAGGTTATGCTCTTGTGAAGTGGCCAACAAAGGATGAAATCACAACCGGACATTGCCCATTTTCTTCCAGAATGCTACTTGAACCCTAATCGAGGGTTTGAGCCTAACCCGAGGTTCCTTCGTTCGCCACTACCGCCGAGGGGATTTCATTTTCTCCCCACTCCCCGCGCACTAAGCTCATGCATCGAGGTTCTGTTGTTTCAAGGCACTCAGATAACTCAAGAACACATCTGCACTACGCTCATTAGCTTGTTCTTCAAGAATCAGATCAATTATGCATTTCTTCACAATGTCCCTTCCCAGTGCAGAATAACGCTTTTATCAAAATGCAAAAAAAAAAAAGATATCGTGCCCTAAGGTCATATTCCCAAACGGAGTCGTATAAACTCTATTCCGACACTGGAAGAGACATTTTTGAAGAGCTAAATGGGCCTTCCACAGATGGTATGATTGCCCCACCCGTGAACTCGCTCCGTGTCAAGTACAACAAAATCCAATCGGATAGTAGAATCATTCACCAGATTAAAACATCCTCACAATCCTCTGGATTTTAATAGACCATCGGCTGTAGTGACAATGTGGATGGAGGTGGGCTCGCCTCCAAACCGTCGCTGTACACAATATGGCAAAAGGTTTGCACTAGCCCCAAGTCTATCGTTGCTTTCTACACTAACAGCCTCCATATTAACTGAGAGATTGTTGGACATCCTGGGTCTTTATATTTCATTGTAGTCCCAATCAATGATAGCATCTCCATTTACCACGGAAAGGTCTTTTTGTTTGCAGCTTGATGCCTTTTTACCACATAAGTCCTCGGCAACTTTGCATAGGTGGGACTTGTCGATCGTCATATGAGAGGAATGTTAATCCTCATCTGGCCAGAAATCAACATTTGGGCCGTTAACTTAACTTTTCTTTTTTCTATGAAAGCCCGTGGGAATGGAAGGGCACAAATTTTATTCTCACCTCTTCCTTGTCGCTCGCTTTCCGTGGATCAGCACGGGAGTCAGATTGCTAGAACTGGACTGGCTGGTTCGCCTTACCATCGCCACCACCGCCATCATCACCTCATTTTGGATCAATGTTTATTTCATGTACTCCTTCGATTTTAGTGTCCGGAAAGAGATTTCTTTCAACCCCTCAGCTCGCCGGGTCAGATAAGCCCAAATCTTGAGGTGGCTACCGGCCCATTTTCCCGCTGAGTGAGCTCAGACGCCTTCAATTTTTTGATTAGTCCTGACATTCAACACTGTTCTTCCGCTGTAAACGCGGTCACTCACTTACTAAATTCAGATCGTCCCGCCAATGTGATAATAAGAGGAGGGCGTCACATAAGGTTTGGCGGAGCCAAATTGCCGTTGTAGTCCCTGAGACACAGGGCTCAGCTCCTTCACGTGTCAGACATTCCTCCAATTAGTAAGAGAAATGCCATGATACTTGTGGGTGGCTTATTTTGCACCCAACATATGTACGTTTCACGCTGGCCCTCGTGATTAATTATCAATCGATAATTAAAACAAGATGGTCGAGATGCGCCAATTCAGATTTCATCGCTTTGCATTTCGCGGTCGACTTCATTTCCAAACAACCTTCGAGTCAGCGCGGTTAGTTTCGCTTTCATCCGTGGTTCTGTGCGGTAAAGGTTTCTTCGGTGGTTCAAGGCCTCGATCTTTCCCGGGGCTTCTCAGATTCTGATTCATCTCTACGCCTTGTGAGGTTTCCCGCCACAGTCTTCCAAAAGTCCATGGCTCCTGATCCATGTTTTGCTCAGTCATCAATACATGGTTTCTAAAAGTTGCTTCATGGCTGGAGACATACCATCATAAAATGGATCACTGGGCATCCACATGCATTAAAACCATGTGGGCAATGTATCAATGGTTCCACAACTTCCCAACACCGATAAATCTTCTATCATTAAGTACAGTAGTGGGAGACCTCGCCTCTCTCAAACTGGCTGTCTGTCAGATAAAGAATTTCTTCAAAACCCGCCAAGTTCGACCTAATTCCTAACGCCTCGCTCAACGAATTGAGCCAAATTCGTCTTATCTTCAGCAGCAAGAAATGTTTTCAACAGCAAATCCATTGCCGGCACTCCTTCCTCAGTGTTAGCATACTCTTCGACCCCTGGATATGAGTATATGATCATCTTCCATTCCAGCAATGGAAGCCAAATCAAACAGCATCTTACCAAACGTCATCAAACAGAGCGGCGTGGACACGCAGGCACCCACCCCAGAGAGGCGGGCGGTATCCCCTCATCGACCTATGTCGCTGATCCCCAGGTTGTTTGTCACTTACGCTCTTCGCGTGATGAACCGTTCTGACCACTCGTACAATGATTTTGATGCTTGCTCAACTCGTGCACTCACTCTTCGCAATCATTCGATATCCCATCTCGTCGTGATAAACACCAACACTGGTAATGACTACGCACATATCAACTCATCCGGGTCGCACCATCTCCGGCTAATGGCGCCATCGGATTCAGGCTACTAGTAGGCGGATCCGAATCAACAAAATTTGTTTGCGCCTCCATCAGCTGAAATGGGCCATCACAGCAGAGCTGTCTGGTGGCCGAACACGGGATGGTTTCATCCCACTAATGATTTTGCATTTATGTTTGCAACATAATTTTTGTTTGATTTTTGACTGGGTTAACAACAGAGTTCATTGTTCAATGGATAACTAAATGGTTTAATGAAAGGCAGTTTCGGCACCTTGAAGGCTTCGTCACCAGCTGATAAATGTTATTATGTCCCCGGGTTATTTCTCGTATTAGGGCAAATGACATATAGTCAGCCAAACCCATCTTTTGCTTAGTTATGAAACTCCTAACCCTAGAACACCTCATTGAGTCCAATCAAATACTAAGCATTCAATGTCCCGCCGCTTGAAACCCTAGCATTTAACCTCATTTGAATGTCAGAATGATATCTGAAGGATGATTTGCATCTACCATTAAGAATCACCTAACTCCTAAAGGCTGATACATTATTCAAAGGAAAGTGACATTAAATGCAGCATTAAACCCTAGTCAAAAAAGTTTGCTTCATAAATGCAATAATTCGTATCATTAAAAAATATACTTACTAAACAACAATAATCTAAGCTAGCAACCCTTCTTTAGAAGGCTTTGAGGCTTTGACCAAGAACCTTGAGCTAATGTCCCCAAGGGTGTGTTTGCAATGAGAAATGAGAGAAAGAGGAGAGAGAAGAGAGCAAAAATAAAACCTAAAAAACAGTCTAAAAGCTTGCAATAAAATGAGTTAGGGTTACAAAGTCGTAGGGAGCTTATAGCCAACTCCTAATGTGAAATGGAAAAAATGCCTAAAATATGAGATTACAATAGGGACAAAATGGTAATTAATCAAAACGTGGTCGCTTGGAATCAAACATCAAAAAACATAGGCAGCCATTCACATGTGCAAGTGAAATTTCGCTTATCATAGTGAAATTTTCGCTATGATAGCGAAATTTCTCATGATAGCAAATAAGGTATATTAAATTCAAATTCGCTTATGCACGCACTTCGCTTAGCATAGCAAGCCATTAGCTTAGCTAAAATTTGAGTGGTGATAGTACTTTCTGCCATCATGAAATTTTCACAGACAAGTAAAATTTAATGCATAGCTAAATCCCATTCCACATCTTCCAAGAGTTGCCCCCATTGTTTCTCTACACTCCCATTTTGCCTTTCTCACCCTTCAATCCAACTTGACATTTCATCTGCGCCTCAAATTTGGTATGAACCACCATGTCTCACATCAAAGACTTAACACGAGGCCAAGCTTCAGCGATTGAAGTTTCCAAGACCTGCAAAACAATCCAAAACAATCTCGAAACCAAATCGTGAGCACTTAAGTGGACATGCACATGACAATTGCTTTTAATTCATGATTAAAGAAAAGCACTCAAACCTATCTTGAATAGGGCTCAAATACACTTCATATCACTGCAGCATGTCCTAGTACTAACATCCGAGAATTATTAATTGTCTAGTCGTAAATAGTCATGATTCATTTAAAAATGTGCCATTATCCCACTTACATCTATAGACATTATGGATTCTCAAATAACACATAATAAAATGATATTATTAGATAGAAATGCAATAAACATGAAGGAACTGTTACCACTAAAGAGTCAAAGAACTCTTCATCTCCCAATTAAAGAATCTTTAATGAATCTCCAAGTCCTCAAGTAGGATTCAACTCCACGACCAATCAATTAACAACCGACCGCTACCATTGAGCTAGTGAGGAACAACAAGAGGTTAGATCTCAGTTGAAATTGTTCATTTGGAAATTTCTCGAAAATTTAATCACATGTTCTTCTCTTCATCTAACACACATGACTAAGTATGTTCATTACTAAACTCATGAAGAGACACATAAACTAAGCGTATTTTTTTTATCAGGTTAACTGATCATCGAAGAAGAATTAAAATTAGATGCATATTTGGGAAAATAACTTCCATCAAAGAAAAGCAAATGAAAGGCTTTCATAAAAATCCTGTAGAATCGATAATGAAGTTTTCATTCTGTATATGCCAAATCATGAAATAGTAAACCAACTTGATATCAAAAGCTTTATATTATTTGTTCTCTGATCAAAAATATGTTATTCTTTTTTTTATCAACATACACACTCACTAATTGTCCCAAAATATTCTTATAAAAAGATTTTAAGTATTCCATCCAAATTCAGATACAATAAATATTAGTCTGCTTAAAAGTATATTAGATGAGATTATTATTTCGATAGATGTAATGGGGTGGGATGGGATCAGTCATTGCACTTGTGTTTATGTGACTGATAAGAAACCCATTAGAAATTTATTTATGGTTTGTATTTTAATATTTGCAAATTTCATGTTTTATTTAAAATCAGTTATTTAATATAAGTGAATGAATCCCTTGTCAATTTTAGAGTTAATCCGCCTTAATTCTCCACTTTAGGTGGGATAAGTTTAATGAAGAAAATAAATCTTAGGATTAAGGACCATGATATAAACTGTGGCACCAAATGATTTTGACAAAATTTCCTCTTATCCTGCAAAATACATCCCTGATACCAAACAACCCCTTAAAGGCTATGACACAGAAAAACCCTAAAATGCCACACAATACATACTAGAGTACATCTTAATTCCTCACACCCTAAAAAGTACATTAGATATAGATGTTATCTTTAAAATCTACAAAGTCCATATCAATTGTTTCGTAATTCATGCTTTACACTAAAATCTCTAAAAATACATAATGCTAATTAAGAAACTTTTTGAATTTTAAGTCTAATGAAAATGAATAGTCAACTAACTCCCAATTCAAACAATTAAAACAATTTTAGTTCAATATAGAATAGATTTTCTAAGAAACAAACAGCTCACCCAATTAAGAAACAATTATATATCAATGCTTTAAAATCAAATCGCATGATCGAACTTAAAAGTTATTCTACCATGATTCATCGTTAAATTCACTTAAGCTAACTGGTATGAATCATGATGTCATAAATTGATAATTGACAAATTATTAAAATAAAAATAACTATAAATGGATTTGACTGTCCAACCTTCTGCTGCTCGACTTCAATTCAACCACTCAAATAAAGAAAACGGTTTTAATCTTGAAACCCCAAACTATTTTGCTGGTCAGTTTTAATCACCTGATCCGATCCAGTTTTTAAAACATTGATATATATTATAAATAATGTGTTCCTTTACACTCCATGCTTAAAGAATGAGGGGTTGAAATCAAGTGAAAAGTTGTGATTCAAAAGAAAGGGAAAAAACTATAAAGAGATAAGCTTATTATACATTAATCAAATTTTAACTACATATCTCAATTATCTTAATCTCAAATAAGCCAATAATTCAATTATCAATTTATTATTTATCTAAAACACTGATCACATATTATTGGTCATTCTTATCTCTTTTCTGTAAACCTCAAACCTTATTTTTCTAACTTTTTTACAGCTCTTCAAGTAAGGAGAGCTGCATTTTGGTTATTCTCTACCGAAATCACTCATCTATACCTTTTTCCATCTTTTTTTTTTTTTCTCAGAAACATTCACAATGTAAATATATGTTTTTATTATTTTACATTTATTATCGTCTTATCAGATGTGATTGTTTACCGCTTTTCAAAGATGTCAGAGCTCATCTTCAAGCAGAATGAAAGCATTAAGGTCGCCTAAGATGACAAGCTAAGCTGCATCGGGTTTTGATTATTTGTATTTAGACTATTCAAACGAGCTAAATATATATGATTAGAGACAATAAATTAATGGAATACTACGCTTATAAAAATTGGAGTTAAAATATAATCAATAGTAATATGAAATATATAGGCTCAATTATCAAATATATAGGTTTTGAGTACATTTTTTATGCTATTAACTTTGATATTATTTTATCCTTTATAGTCTTTAGCGATTTTGATTTTATGTTTTATATATTGATAGTTTGGAACCTGTTCAAATATTTCTTTTAAAAAAACACTTGTCACATTATCCTTCTTAATAATAGTCTTGAAAATATCTGTAGATTTGGCTATATTCATGCTTTAAGTTTAACCTTTGAGCAAGATGAGATCAACCTAATTCATGATACTAACTCCAAAACCAACCTGAAGTAAACTGAGTTCATCTATAAGCATAGTAGCATTACAAAACAAATAAATCAAAACATTCATTGATAAGGGGGTTTTTTAGACATTTAGTGATAAAAAAGAAAAATTGTTCCTCAAATAGAAAAATAGGAAATATTCTTCAATCTTAATGTAGTTTTGTCATAAATTTAAGTATTTTTCAATACTTTCAAAACGCTTCTAAATATATTTTCACATTGCACATATTTTCTCTAATCTAAAAGATTTTTAGTTAGTTGGTATCTCTTAAATATATATCTTCATAATTTTAAAAAATTTAAATTTACATCAGTAACATTTTCAAAACATCTTTATAACTTCAAAGGATTTTTAATCCCAGATTGTTGTTTCTTAAAGTATATAATTTCTTAAATTATTCAAATGTTATTCAAAGTATATTTTGAAAACATTTATAACACTTTAAAATTTTGAATTTATATTTAAAATGTCTTAAATAAATACTTTTAAAAAACTGAAAAAACTAAATTATCAATGTTATATCAAAATAAATGATTCTTATACAGATTCTTCTTTAAAAATTAAAAAAACTGAAAAATATTCCATAAAGACATTCTTCCAAATAAATTTTCTCAACTTCTTTTACACTAAAACCTTACTTTTGAAAACTTATCCAGATTATTTTCTTAAACCATATTTTTTCTTAATATTTTAAATTTTTTTGTTATTTCAAACATAATCCTATAGATATAAGAATGCCAAGTCTAGGTGGGTCCCCAACCACTGCTTATGACGTTAAATTCCATGAATATTTAGTCTCTTTTATTTTAAAGTACTTAACTCCATTTCTCCCATAAAGTTAACAGGATTAATTAACTAATTAAACATATAAAAGTATAAACAAACATTAAAGAAATTTAACAGAATCTAACTAGTTATACTACGTGAACTTTAATGATCGACAAGGATCTAAAATCATCTTGATTCTCCTCATGTGTCCATGAGATTGGGCTAATTAATTCCTGTGGTCTATGTAAGGATGATGACATGATGATGATATATACTGAAATTTATAAAGAAACCATTAGATATATTCTTCCCTCTTATTTGAGTCTTGAGATAAGACCTTTGAATACATAAGAATTAAATATATGATCCCGTTTTAAAAAAGAAATATATATATATATATATTATATTGAAGTATCTGAGGCTAACGTGCATGCGTTGGGTGAAGACATCTCAAATTCATTCATTCCTGTATTTCAGAGTTTTTGGCCTATGATTAGCTTTTTCGTAAAAGAGCATAAAATAATTATTTGAAAATAAAAATACATGTTAAAATTGTGTGTGAATAATAATACGACATTAATTTAAAAGTTTTTTAACATAGTTATAATATTACAGTTATTAATTACAGCATTGATTACTTTTTTTTTAAAAAGTCAATGACAGTCAATAACTCGAATATTAACTTAAAAAAAATTTCAATACTTATTATTAAGTGGCTTAGACATTATTTTCATTTTTAAACTATTTTAATTTTTTTTTTATCTAAAAATCCTAAGTACGTCCAAAGCTGTGCATTTCATTTATTAAATGTACTGATCCACGGTAAGATTACGTACTCCTAAATTAGAGATTTCCCAGAGAAATATGCTGTCCGTCTTGTACTTTAAAGAAAATCGTGCTTTGGTTTATCACATACAATGTATTAGAATACGTATGTACAGTTTCAATGGCTTAATTATTATTGTACACACCCACCCATATACCCCCGTAAAAATACGTATATGGTACTCAGTCTTTCAACCCAAAAAGCGTCTCTGAGCTCGTTCTCATCACTCTCATCCTCTCTCCTTTTCTCCAAATAGCCAGTTGCCATTTTCCTCTCGCTTCTCTCTCCTTCATATGCTGATCGTTACAGATATCTGCAACGCCCTCACCTGCTGCTCAAAACGGGACCGTTATCACTTGAAGCCCGATTGCTCCACATTAAGCCGTCCCCTTCCGAAGTTTGGTCCATGTTTGATTTCCACTGCCTTCTCCGTTCTCTTTCTCCGCATTGCACCTTCAATCGCTCAAGTCCCGGGTAGTCTCAAGGCTCAACGGCCCCACACTGTTGATCTGAGGCTCGGAACCCCGCCGCAGAACTCCTTCTGGTGGCTGACACGGCGCGATCTAGCGGGTCCAGTTCAGCTGCTGGGACCAGCAGACACTGTTGATCATCCTGGCCCCACAACCACCACATTCTCCCCACCACTCATACACCCCATGTGTCAACCCGTTCCCTCCCAAGACACACCACGCCAACCACGCGCCCACAGTCCCTGCCAAAGCATGAGCACCCACGCGACGGATCCGTAACAAGTGGGTTTTTCCTCTCCAAAGAACGACGATGCCGGAACACCAGCCCGCGCAGGGAAGCCAGGCTGAAAGGGATAGCTGGTTGCACTTGGTATCCCGGTCCCAGCGTTTCCGGCGCGAGCTCAACATGCCTCATGGAGTCGCGGCCTGGGAAGAGAATCACTTCATCTTCTCAACTGGTCGCCGATCTGGCAAATGTTCCTCCTACTGTCCCGGTGGATCACAATTTCTCCGCCTCCGACATTGGTTGAGTTTTAATCGGCGGCGCGCAAACGACGTCGCCCCGAAAAGGGAGAGCGCGCCATACGCCCTCCACAAAACCCAGCTGATTTAATGTTATAGAGATCCAAAGCGCCCGTCAGCGAACACGATTCGACCTCCGTCTGGGGTCCTGGACGAACAGGGCAATGGCGGCACTGTCGTCGACTCCGGCACCACTCTGACCTTCCTCCTGTCGCCTACCGTCAGATCCTGCATCAAGACAAACGGCGAGTGAGGTTACCGAGTCCAGTTGAGCCGACTCCGGATTTCGATCTGTGCGTGAACGTGTCAGGACAGGAACACCCTGAGTCCACTCTAGACTGAGAGTTTCAAACTCAGAGGGCACTGGCGTTCGCCGCTTCCAAGAAACTACCACTGGTAGAGATTTACTTTTTAAAAATGCTTTTGGCGCTACAGGTCGTTACACGTCAGCCAAGATAGGAATCTAACAATGCGCTTTTTGTTGAGTTCGGATACATGCATACGCTCGGTTTTCTACGGCATGGCTGCGCTCTCACTCCACTACACAACTCCTTGATGACCACCTATCTCTGAACCTGCCTCCGATTTTTCAAATCTATTTAACTCTATATTTTATCATTTCTAAGTTATAATTACCATTTTTGGACATTGTGTGAAGTTATTTTATCCATTCGGATTTCGCATTCGGATACATCTGTTTCAGGCCTCATTAATCAATGAAAGCAATCCCTATCCTCCCTCCTCCCACCTCTGTTCCTCCCACCCCCCACCCCAAAAAAAAAAAAAAAAGAAAAGAAATTGTGAGGTGTTTTGATGCTTCCCATTTCATGTTTGGCTGTATTACGTGACAGTTATGGAGGAAATATATTTGGTGCTAGTTTAATATTTCTTTAAACTATTTAAATACCCTTGCAATTTATAATATATGTTGGATTGTTTTAATTATCTTTATTTTTATATAATTCTCCATAAAATTCAATATGTGTCAAATCCATCTGTTTGATGTTGATCCCGCCATGGTTATATGTTTATCTAAAGATTGCTTTTCATGTGTAAGTATGAACTAATTATGACATTGAGATTCATTAAATCAATTACAAAGAATTAACATCGTAATTTGCTACTTGATAACTTTAGTAATTCAAAGCTAATACATGCAATAAATCTCAAGTTTTTAAGATATTTAATGATTAGATAAAAGGTTGTCTCATGTTGTTGTGTCAAATAAATTCTCTGTTAAATAACAAACTTCTAAAAAACTGGCTATAAGGATTAGTGTTTCATTACGAATATCATATATTTTTAAAATAAATATGAAAGGATGAAAAGAATATTTTGATTTTTACCCATTATTAATGAGTCAATTGAGAGCTTTCATTTTATAAAATTGAGGTTATGTTTTTAATAATTATTTTCATGAATAGTTATAAAAAAAGTTTTGGAAAAACAAGTTATGAAAATTAGACTTTAATATTTTGTTAACTAATTTTTTTGAAACTAAATATGTTTAAATTTTTATTATATTAAAAAAATTATTTAATTCTGTTTTATAAGTTCATGCAAATATTTTTAGTTATTCTTTTTTTTTTAGTAAAACTATTTCCAAAGAAAATAAGTAAAATAATAAAATACATTAAATGACTATGTTTTTATTTATTTTTTAAACGATTGTTGTTTTCTTACTTTCTAATTCTAGAAAAGAACATTTCTATTTATAACAATTAAAATAATTCATGCTTTATTTTTTTGAACAAATGTATTTTTAAAGCATGTTTCGAGTGTTAAATGAAAATAATAAATTCATTTCATCTTTAGTTGATAGATAAATTTTCATTTTATCTTATTCAAAAGAGAAATAAGAATAATTTTTTTTACAAAAACAAGGCATTCCGATAGGGTTACCGTCATTAGTTGGAGTTGTTAGAGAAGTGCTTTAAACGTAATCACCTTTGAAAATTTTTTGGATTCCTGACTCTCAGAGGAAGGTTTTGAAAATTTTTGAGAGTCTTTCTAACTCGGGGTTTCGAATCGGGTTGGAAACTTGGACAACCACTCACTGGGTTCAGCTTTTAATGGAACAGTACTTGTTTTGCTCAGGTTTGCCCCAGCCATTCGCGCGGTCGGAATCTGTATAATCGGCTTGTTTTTTTTTTTTGGTTTCTTTACTTTGTAAGGAATGCCCAAAAATTTTCGTAATTGTTCTCAACCTGACGATCACTGGGGAACTCGGATCAGCCGCTTTTCGGGCTTTGTAAGGGTCATCCCATTTCCATTAATTAAAGCTTGTGACCTTTGTGAGTCTGACCCATTCGCTCCAGATTAGTGCTTAGGGCTATGTTTAGGGTCCGAATGGGGGCTTCTTAGTTTAGGTTAATGGTTCAATTTTGGATTCTTAAGAATCGTGGATCTATGCGGTCCAAGGGTGATTAGTTAAGCACCACCAATCTAGTGTTTTGTTGGTCTGCTTCTGATGAATGATATGGTCAGACAAGAGGGTAGCATCAATGAGTGGTCGATGTCATGTACGGTTTCTCTTGGCTTCCTTTGCTTTGATATCTAATTCGGAAATTATCAGATGCTCAAAATGTAATTAACGCCCTGCAACACTTGGTTGTGATCACGCACGCACCATCTGCCTCTCGCCGAAAGTGGTTTTGCCACGCATACCACCAGGCTGGTCCGATCCAAGTCGTATACAGCTTTATGAGACTGTCTCATCTGCGGACCCATTTGTTCCTGTCGCATCTAATTCATTTTAGTAGAGATTTTGAGTTCCGGGCCTAGAGAGGTGCTACCTCATACGAGGTACCTTCCCGATAGGTAATCTGATCCCCACTGGCAAATCTAGTTTCTCGTGAGACCGCTTTTTCCATCGAGTCATTGGGGTTTTTTGTTCTTACTGCTTCATTTTATAAAATAACAACAAAAAGTAAGTGGCTAATTCAGAAAATCGTTCTCTTCCTCGGGACGGATTTTCTAAAATTCAAAAATCAACCCATATTTTCTTTTCATTTAAAAGCGAGTCACACCGGCCTGTGGATCGGGTAGGGGTCCACGCCAGGCCCCGCCTACTTTCAGATCTTCTCCTCTCTCGTCATTGCGAGCTCCCGTCCCTAAATCTTCCTCACCTCCTGTCTGAGCCCCTTATCATGGGCTTCACCTGGGAGCTTCCGGTCCCGCTTGAAGGTGTGCCGCAAAGAAGAAGAGGAGCGTGAACGAAACCTCCGAGCCTCGCCAGAGGCCGCCCTCGTCAGCAAGATCCCAGCGCAGCCTTTTCGCTTCTCATTCGCGCTTCTCTGGCCTGACTTCTGTGGAGGGCAGATGAGCCCCCTCGGGAGGCTCCCCTCCCTATTCTGGCCTGGGAGTCCCACGTCGCGGGCTCCCCGCGCCTCTCCCGCAATGCCCGATGAGCAAGGGACCGTGACGCCTGAGAGGCCGTAGGGATGAGGACTCTCTCGCTTTCTTATACGGCCGCCGCCGGCCGTTTCCTTCATCTCCGCGCGACTAACCTCGTGATGGGTGCCTCGCCTCGCCGAGGAGGCTCGCTCTCTCGCCGGTGAAACCCGCCGACGCCCGCGCTTTCGCGGATCTTTTCTTGCTGTTTCAGCTCGCGAATGATTTTTCGCTTTCTTTTTGTTTTTTAGTTTTTTGTTTTCGCAAAAATACTTATGCGAAAGGATCGGGCAAGGAGGGCCACCACCGGTGGCTCTCGTATGCTGTCTTACATAAGGCTAAGGGGTTGCTTCCCTAACCTCCGAGAGGGTCGGCTCAAGCCTAGATAAAGGAATCGATCGAGGAACTGAAGCACAGTGCTGACCCAAGATGCTTCGCGGGCGAGGCGAGGGCCGAGGATAAAGAAAAGAGGCCCGGCGACGGCGGTCACTAAAGACGAGTCATACGCTGTAGAGAGTTGCGTGTCATTGGCGTGACCTGTGGGATAAGATGGCAGCCTTGGAGCGGGCCTTCCAAGAGGCTTACGGGTAACTCGGAATGCCTGACGAGTACCGACAGTCGACGGACTCATGGCAGAGGCTCAAGCAATGAGGGGCTAAGTGATAAGTGGAGCTTAAAGACGAGGCTCGTACCCAATGGCTTTGGGGTGGCTCGCTTTTCAACATCGGGCTTCGAGCTTCCCAGATTCGGAGTTCAACATCCAACTTTCGAATATATATTAAGGATCTCGTCGGTGGCCGAGAAGGTCGGCGCGCAGAGGTAGTTTTTAGGGCCCCGACGTGCTCCTCACGATCTCTAAGCCGGGCTAGCTCCTTCGCTACCGCTCCGCCACTTTCATTTATTAAGTTGGGGGCCCCAACGTCAGGCGTTTAGGCTCTTTTTTTTTTTTTTTTTTGTATTGCTTATGACTACTTTTGCTGATATACCAAGATTCATCGACAATTCCTTCTCATTTCCCCGCGGTCGATTCGAGCCGCCGTCTCGAGCGCCACGAGGTTTTCCTAGAGTAGCAGGTTCCGCATCCGAAGCATCGGGCTCTCGCCAAGTAAGACTCCCGAACGCAAGGTTCCGCAAACTGTTAATCCTGGCTCCCGCGCAAGACCCCGAGCCGCGCTTCGCGTGACTGAGCTGGTCGTCGCAAGACTTCCCGAGCTTATTGAGCCTCCAACCGAGCCATTTGGGCCCACATGCGAGTCCCTCCTCCGCGAGCCGAGCCACCGCTCCCGGGCGCAAGACCTCGGCGCCGCAGCCTCGCAGACCGAGCTACCGGGCTCCCAGGCGCTAAGACCCCCGCATGAACCGGCCATCGCCCCCGGGCGCCAAGACCCCATGAGCCGCGCCTGGCCGCACTAAGCTATCGCCCCGGGCGCGCAAGACCTCCCGAACCAGCCACCGGCCCAGGCGCCAAGACCCCATGAGTCGTTAAGCTTTCACAGCATCGAGCTACCGGGGCCCCGGGCACCAAGCATCCTCCTCCGTGAACCCGAGCCATCGGGCTCGGGCCCACACCTCCCGCGCCGCAAGCTTCAGCCGAGCCACCGGGGCTTCCGGGCGCCAAGACCTCCCACGCGAACCAGCCACCGGGCCTCAGCGCCACGATCCCTCCTCCGCAACCGAGCCATCAGCCCGGCGCGCTGACCCTCCCCGAGTCGTTAAGCCTCGCGCGCCAAGCTACTAGGCTCCTAGATGCTAAGACTCTCCCCGCGTGAACTCGAGCCATCGCCTCGGGCGCCGACCCTCCTTCACGATTCAGCTATCTGGCCCTGAAAGGCGAGACCTCCTCTGAAATGTTGTCTACAGCCGAGCCACTGGGCTCCTAAAGCAGACCTTCCACTACCGAACTGAGCTACCTGCCCGGCGCAAGACCTCCTCTGTGAATCAGCCATCGGGCCTTGCGACCCCAAGGCGAACCAGCGGTCGCCCCGGGCGCTAAGACCTCCTCGAATCGAGCCATCGCTCCTAGGGCGCAAGGTCTCCCGAGTCAAGCGGTTCAGAAGCCACACGGGCCTCGCGCTAAGACCCTCCTTCGCGAACTCGGTGCCAAGGCCCCGGCGCTAAGACCTCCTTCGTGTGGGATCGAAGCATTGGCTCCGCGCTAAGATCTCGAGCCGCAGCTTCCACAGCTGAGCTATTGGCTTCGGGCGCTAAGACCCTCCCGCTAACCGGTATCATCGGGCGCTATGACCTTCCCCGAAGGTTAAGCCTGGCGAACCGAGCTACCTATTCCCGCGGCGACCTTCCTCCGCGAACCGGAGCCATCGGGCTCTCGGGCGGCGACCCTTTCGCCTTCCTTCCTCGAAAGCGCATGCGGGCTTTCACGCACTCGCGGTGAATTATAATGGATCGCGCACCCTCGCTTCCCCGCTTCCTTATAAATAGCGACATCCTTCAGGGTGGTGCTGATGCTTCCAACCTTCGCCCTTTCGTAGATCGGATCCGCAACACAGCTCGGGTCTCGTCACCGCATTTGGTCTATTATTCGGGTGATCGTGGAACCGACGCTTCGTGTCGATGGTCTACCACTGCAGGAGTTGTGGTTCTAAAGTTCTCCCTTTGCGGAGTTGCGGTTGTTCCCAGCTGTTTCCCAATGATGGAACTGTGCTAGGGAACGTATCTGGAGGGGGCGGTACTTGAAAAACCTTCTAGTACCGCTTTCTCCGTTTTTTCTTCTTTCTTTCTTCTCTTCTTTCTCTTTCTCCTTTTCCTTCTCTTCCTCTCTCTCCCTTTCCTTTCTTTTCTCACTCTCTTCCTTCTTTTTCCTTTACCGTGGTTTTCGCTTTGTTGTGGTGTTGAAGGTGAAGAACTGCTGCCAAAACCTAATTTTTTAGATGCAAAGAAAGATTTTGTAATCCTTCGAGGTGGCTCTTCAACTCATGTAATGAAATTTGCATTTAATCAGAGTCTTTGAAATAAAGAACAATTTTTGTGAATCACGCGCTTCTTCCACCCACCCTTCGAGCGAGCTGGTTTATCACAACCTATCGTTTGGGGCTCCATCATAATACTGAAACACTTAAAAATGGACATGAGTGTTATTCAAGTCAAGACGGTGGATCTTTGGCTTGATGTGCTGTCCGAGGTCTACTGTAGAACGTTAGAGGTGTTGGAGCATTCCATGAGTGGGTAGGGCTTTTTCCTTCTTCCGCTTGAGTTCATAGCTGCTGCCAAGTCGGATTATGAGAGATGCCACGATGTAGGTCCCTTTCCAATTAGTCCCAACTTCCCAAAAGGGGTCCTTCCTGCTGCAGTTTTTTTTAGAACCAGGTCGCCTGGCATGTAACTCCTGGGCTTGACCCTTTAGTCATAATATCTCGCTGTCTTCCTGTGATAGTCCTCCATACGCTTTAGGACTTGCTCACGTTTTTCTTTCTGTGAGATCCAGTTTTCAGCGGCGACTTCCTCGCTGGTCTCGAAGGCTCGCTAGTCTAACTTTTGGTGATTTTAGTCCGACCGATCGATCTACCCGCTTCTGCAAGCAGCGCTTATGAACTGGGTTTCCTGTGCCGCTGACTTGCGCGTAGTTTCATGCCCATAATACCGAGATATCACCCGCTTCTTTGTGTCTTCCAGCCATTTCAAGTAAGGTTTTAGAAAGTCTCATAGTGACTCTCTGGTCATTCCATTGGATCAAGTGGATTTAGTCGACGGTAGTGGCTTGATTCAGCTCAATGTAGAAATCCCTAAACTTAGGATTGTCGAATTGTTTCCCATTATCAGACACGAGGGACCTCAAGATCCCAAACCTACATATTATAGAATGCCGCATTTGCTATGACTTCAAGGTTATGATTACGTTAAAGGTTCGCCTTCGCCTCATTTGGTAAAATAGTCTACTTACTCACAACGATAATTTGTATCGCTCCTTCCAATGGGTAGAGGTCCCAACATGTCTAGCCCCCATTGCTGAAAAGCGTCGGCTTCAGGACTCGACTTAGCGCTTCAGACGAGATGATATTCGCATGCTCCCGACAAGCTTTGCATTTTCTAAACCGGGCCTGTCACGCCTTGAGCATTGTCGCATCCTCGCCTAAGTGTTTCCCCACCAAGATCTTGAGCCCAGCGTGGTTGCCACATATGCCTTCGCACTTCCCTATATGTAGTCGGGCGCGCCTTCCTTCCATACGCACTAAGTACGGGCCCGAAGCCTCGCTTATAAAGGGTCCCGATAACTGGTAAATCACTGACTTCGCCCGAGCTCGACGCCCACTGGGTCGCCGCAATGTACCATCCACCAAGTAATCCCATGGGTTTATCCAACCCGCTCTGACATCACAGGGGAGACCCTCCGTTGTCGATGCCACCGAGGGCACTGGAAGCGTGCCCGACACGTATCACCGCCTGTGTTGTCGCGCTGCCACACCACCGCAATTCTCACCAGCGATGCTCTTGATCTCAACCCAGAACTTCTTAAGCAACTCGCAGACCGAGATATATGATCATCTTTCACCTCTGTACTCGTAGAGTCTTCATTCTGTTACCACCGCCGAGTCGCCACCTCCAACCATATACCATGAAGCAAGGTTGAGTCCACTATGACTTCGCCACTCCTCATATTCGCCTCGTTATCGAGGCTTGAAAGCCGAACTGAGGCGATCTACATCGTTATCCCGCCCTGAGAGGTCGTGATCAGCCCCACGCCTTGGGAGTTAATTCCGCCTCGCGACGGATAACTCTGGGATGGGAGTGTTAGGTGGGCTGGGTAGCTCAGATCGTGCTAGAGCGACCGATGATGAAATCTCACAAGATCTGCCTTTTACTGGGGCCCTTGGTTTGTACCACAGTCATCACTGCACTTGCTAGCCTTACTCATTTTGCTTCTTCAGAGGTTTGTTACGCAAGATTGTCATTGAGAATGTCAGATTTCACCAGATTTCTCTGGCTCCACTGCTGAAGATCCCAACTCATGTCCTGATGCCACTGAAAATCAACAAAATATTCTAAATTCATAGCCTTGGGAATATTAAATGGGCAAAGCCCATAAATGATTATATTTTAATAGAAACTACTTATAAATGAGGTAATCCAAGCTCTTTCTGTAAAATGATTTATAAAAAGATAATCAGATCGAAACACATACAAAATGATTCACATCAAAGAATTATTTAAATAAAAAAATAATGCCTTTACACATCTGATTTTTTTCTTATGACATCCCATGCTCTGATCTTCTGGGGTCCACATCTACTCCACTCATTCATTCACATCAATCACATTATAAAATAACGCTGCTATTTCATGCTATGTTCTCTATATTACAAATCCACTTTCATTCCAAATTTTAAATCAATTTATGCAATTTAATAATTCAACTTTCAATCATTTGATGATCAATATAAAACAATACATATACTTTGTTATATATATACAATAAATTATAGTTCATCGATCATCCCATAAATACATTTCATAATCAATATTTCACAATCTCAAATCAATTCAAATATGCCTGCCAATCAATTTAGTTCCGAGCATTCAATTCACCTGAATCACCCGGCTCAAAATAAATTCAAGAGGCTAATCAATTCGTTATGTCAATCACTTCAGTTATGCCAATCAATTCAGTTATGCCCATCAATTCAGTTCCCAACGAATTTAACCTATGTCTCACATACAGATATGTGAGTCATCTGCATGGTCCCGCTGGCCAGCCGGCATCACATGGTTTTATAACACGCACGTCCCCGCCGGTCGACCGTTATAAACAATCAAATAGTGAACACTACCGATACCGCCCCTGGCCGCTGATCGAGTGACACATCAATAGTTCGCAGATCGCATTTGACCCTATTGGTATACTAATCTATCCTTAGCAAATAAATCTGCTAACATTCTGCCATATATGTCAAAACTTTATAGCAAAATATAAGACAATATGTACAATAGATAAATACTTATTTTCAATAATCACGAAATTTTATATGCAAATATTCACAATCACTTTTCTCAAATCAATTACAAATCAATTCACTATGCTTTTAGAACAAATATGCAAAACTTGAAACGAGGAATGATGGCAGAACAAACCCAAAAGAGCTACCTTGATTCCAACTTTGAATCTCAATCGCAGTCAGCTTTTCCTCTCCTCACAGCCCTTGGCTCCAAACCATTAAAGCGAAATGGTCATTATTCAAGTGTAACAGTGTTTCGTTAGATTGATTTTCAAGCTTAATATGAGTTCCTAAATCTTTAAACATTCTTATATAAGATGGATTCTTGGACTAATGGGCTTTCCATAGAGTGCAAGAAATACCGACCTAGTTCGGACGTAGGAGTTGGGGACCTTCCTCAAGCTGAGGTCATACACGCCAAACCTGAACCGACGAAAGGTGACTGACCCCGACAGCTCGTTTACCACCTTGACGAGGGGCCGATTCGAACTCCACGAGCCGGCACCGGCGACGAGCCTGGGCCAAACACCTCGTTCTGACATCAACATCCTCTCAGGCATAAGGAATGTATTCTTCGATCTACCGCTTTCTATGGTCCCCAAATCGGAGTTCAAACCATGAGATACACCTCCGGTTGGAGATCGCGCGAGTCAACTTGACGAAATGACCGAACTCCATTTGCGCACCGCTTTACGGCAATCGCTTGACGCACCACCGCTTGACGCACCACCGCTGATCGCACCAACGCCGGACGGAACACCACTATTCGACGCACCAACGCTTGACGGCACCGCTTGATCGACCACCGTCATTACACCGCTTGGACGCACCACCGCTTGATCGATAATCGTCGATCAACAACGCTTGACGGTCAATCGCTTGACGCACCAATCGCTTCGATTTATATTAATCGGGCGATCACCATTATCACAATCCCGCCGACACCTTCTGGGTTTGATTTACCACCACCCATTTGACTATTCAGAGTAAAAGACCATACCTGGCCCAGGGAGTCCCAATTTGAAATTAAAAGCCCACATCAAGTTCAATGATGTGTCAACTTCAGAAGGACTTAGAATGCCAAATTCCTCTCTTTATTTCAACTCAAACTGCTCAAGGTACGGTATATAGTTGACCTGAACCTGACAAACCCATCCCACTTTACTAGCTTGGGCCGACCTCATTAAAAAGGACTATAACTTAGTCTTGCTGTGAGGTCCAAATCAGAAATCTAAAAGCCTAACAACATCAAGCTAATTGATGTGGCCAACTTATTTAGAAGGACTACCACCCTCCTTCACTTCAGACCCAAAAAAAATCTTCAGCCTAAGGTTCGGGCTAGTCGCATCACCACAATGTGGCAGCTTCCCATGGTTTAAAAATGCAACCAAACTTTCCCTAAGGCCGATAACTACCCAACAATCCTTAGGGTAGAAGAAGACCAAGTGAGAGGAAGGACCACCATGGAGCCATCTGGAGTCCCTGGGCTCCGGTCCCACTTGTAAGCTCTACACTAGGCGACTCCCTTCAGAGCCACGGAGACTCCAGGATCCGATTGTTTATACCCAGAGAGGTGTGGTTCTAACTTTCCTTTCTCTATTTTTCTTTCTTATGAATCACTCTTAATCGCATTTCTTTAAAAAGGAGGAAGCTTTCTCCCTCTTTCCTACATGCCACATGTCACTTTGATTTTTTCCTACCATTTATTTCTCTCCTGAATGTCACTCTAGGATACAAATCCATACACTGCCCTCGGGTCCCCATTTATAATTTCATATTTTTTCACTTGGGTTCATTTCTGATTCATCAATCATCTAATCAATATTAAAAAAATTTCCGTATACCTAAGTTGGTCTAATTATACTTTAAATATAATACTTTATTATGTACTTCTAGTATTTTTTGGGGTGTTACATCGACGGTATGAGCTGGAAGTAAGGTCGGTTTTTGGATGTGGTTACCAACGCCAGGATCAACTTTTCCATCTTTGGGTACCTCTTCTCTGGTCCCTCAAAAGCCTCACATAAGATAGATCCGTTGTCGACTGCTCCGCTCTTCAATGCATGCACTAGCTGTAAAGTCCAAATAATTGGTGCAGTAGAGTGAGGAGTTCTCCTCGGAAGGGCTTACTAATATATCGTGGCTGGCGCACTTGAACGCCTCCCGGCAAGGTCCCACTGGAAGGTCTTTAACCCCAAAGAAAGGTCATCGAGATCTGCTGGCTGGGCCCTAGATAATGGCGCCACAGAACTATTCTCCTCGTTAAAGAATGTCTTTAATGCTTGATTATGTGAGATCGCTACCACCTTTGATTCCTATCCTGGTCTGTCTTATCTTCACGAAAGGACTATAACCTAAGAACTTCCGCGAGACTCAAAGCATTTGGCCGGGCGCCCATATCGAGTTTTTCGATCTCGAACGCCCCGCTTAAACGGGTTATGGAGCTCACTTTATCATTTCACCAAAGATGTCATCATGACACACCTCTACAAATGATCCTGACTTGGCAGGAACATCTGATCTCACTGTACTTTGCAGGTGGCTCCCACACTTAACCCGAAGGGCATCGCTTCGATAATAAAGAGTTCCCCACCAACACAAATGAGGTCTTCTTGGTCACTGAGGTCCATGATCATCCGGGTCAGAGTTCAGAAGGCCAAAGCCCAAAGCAAGCTCAGAGCCCATGACCGGGGCCGTGAAGGTCGCATTATGAGATCAATCCGAGGTAGCCATCTTCGCAGCCGTCATTGATGTCTCAGAAATCGATGCAAAGCCGCCACTGGGCTGCTGCTTTTTCACACAAGAACAACATAAATAAACCATCCGTGCAATTCTACTTCTCTCGATTGCCTTTGCTCGAGGAGCAACAACTTCACGATAATTGTCTTCTCTTTCCGCAAAACTCCTTCTTTTGTCACCGGGCTTAAAGGAGGGACTGGACATCTCAACCCGCTGGTGATCACCACGTCACCTCCTAATCTATGTCTTCCGTTTCCGTGTGACACCAATGTTCCGCTCTAGAAAATGTATGAGAGGGTTTCATGTCTTCCATCAACTCGGGACTCGCTGCAGACCAGCTGTTCATTGGTCAATTGTTTATAAGCCTCCTGACCCCACTGAGGGCGCAGGAAGTTGTGTGGTTACCTCCCATCTCATACGTCGAGCCCGTCCGCCATAGATGCCGTCAATCGTGTTTTGCCCCATTAACGCCGAGTAACATTCCCTAGCTATGTGTCAGTTTCCAACATCTCATCACTTGCGCTGAATTTGATAATCTCATGTGATAAGCCGAGAAATCCACCCCCATGGTGATCGGGGAGAGTGGTCTACCTAGTGACACAAGCAGGTAAATGACACTGGGGCCTCTACTATGAGAAATCTCACCGTTGTTGTAGCCCGGGCATCGTGGTCTCCCCAAAGTGAGCACTAAATGCATCGACCCCGTGCAGATTTTCTTCCAGAATCCATCGTAGGCGTTGATCAGCTTTCCTAGCTTCTCCTTCCACGCCCATTTTGTCAAAAGTCGATGTAAGATGATGTCTGGCCGTAGCCTCTGTCAACGAGGACCTGTGGATCGCTTTATTAGCTACTATGGCTTTTCTCACAAGGCAGAAGTTATGGATTTATGCTCTCCCATGCCCAAGTCCTAAGGTGGCAGCATCCAAATGAGGAAGCTTGATAATGCCAGCATTTCAAGGTTTCCATCCGACAAGGCCAGACAAGTGGCCTTCCTTTACCGAAGTCGGACTTCCACCTCCTACAAACCCGAGATTACATGGATTTCTCCTAAAGGCTACCGAAGGTCAACTCAATAATGGATTTAGGTGGTGGTGGATGGACTCGCCCCGCCTTCCAGGCCAGCCAATGCTGATGCCCACGCCGATTTCAGTGGTCAACCCTTTAGCCGATGTACCATCCGCTCTGTGTCCAGCAACTTCGCGGTCCCCACGCATTTGGTGGTCGCCTCTTCTAGCGGGTCGACTTCATCCGAAGGCCACCTCGTAAACCTTTCATGTTGCACTTCAAGGTAGACCTCGTGACACCCAGGCCAGAGGGTACCGCGGGCGTGAACATAGCCGCCGCAGCTCAGCCGAGGTGGTCCCCGATCCCCCCAAGTTCCTTCCATCTTATCTGACCGCCGCTTTTGCTCCTCCCGGGGATAGTGTCCCCTGTCATCGTCTCTCGGGCTTCGTTTTCTTTTTTTTTGTCGCCCGCTCTTTTCTTCCCTTTGAGCAGAAGAGCTTCTTTCGTTTCGGGATGTGAGGGCTTCTTTCACCGTTGATATACTTCTCCGTCACAGGACCTCATATGCTTGCCTTAGGTTCTTGCAGATAGATAGAGAACATTACGCCTTTTGACTGCACTCCCCCACCTTGCAACAAAGCAAAGAATAAACGAACTCTCGTCGAGAATATCCACTCGCCGACTACGTGTTAAACCCCTCCGAACATATGACCTCGCTCGAGAGCCTGCTTAGCACCAAGGTGATAACTCCTGGCTTCAGACGTCCTGTCTACAAAGTGGGAGACGAATGCGATGTAAGTTTTGTGAACGATGAGATGGAAGACGGCTGGAGTCTACAAACCAGGGCCAACGTCATCTCTTTAGCAGATAGCGAAGGCTCCCCTCAGATCATTGTGGTCTGATATCCCAGAGTTCATTTACTCAGACAGATTGAGGTGGTCTATGGGGTCTTTTGTTCTGTCGAACGTTTCGATCTGTGGCATTCTGAACTTTGCCATGTATGGGAAGGCAAAGACCTTTCGATCAGAATGAGATTTGGTTTGTCTGCATCAGAAGGGCCCATGGAGATTGAGCTCGCCCTTTACCGCTTCCTTCATGTGTATTGATTCTCAATGACGCCCTCGAATCCTCCAAGCCTCCCACGGACCTCTCCGTCTCGTTGATAGCTGATGGGCCCATCGCCTTTATTGTTCCCTCGCCCGCCTCCTCATTATGGTCCTCTCGGGGGCTAGTAAGATCATGCCCCTGGTGTGGCTCTTTCCTGCAATGGGTGATTTCCGCCTTGCTTGTCGTGTCTCCCCGGGAGTTGTATTCACTGATGAGTCATCCAATTCTTTCAAAGTGTTGGTTGGTGATGCTGTTTTTCCACCGCCCGTGTTGACTCGATAGTTTCTAGCGTGGCCTCGAGGTCGTGGCCACCACGCGCTCTCGGGCTGGTCTTGCATCCTTGAGTGATTGGCGTGGCTCCTGGCCAGTTCCAGCTCATACCATTAGTCACTCAGAGGTCAGCTTTATTTGTGTGTGAACCGCTGCTCCTACGATCGCGCCAAACCTGATGACATGCTTTCAAACTGTGAAATGGGCTTGAGCGTGCCGGGATCGTTGGGTCGGGTCCGTCGAATTCAGACGCTGACTCTCCCCGCAAAAACAAGAAACAAAAAGGATCGGCGCCCCGCCAGCCCTCCGAAGGCCTGCCAGCTCTTTCCGCAAAGAGAAGATCAACCGGCTAGTGGAAAGGGAATGAAGTTTTGTACATATGTCTACGTACCTTTCACCGATGGGATGACCTGGTATTTATAATGGATGATCATGATAATTTTCCTAGTTGGATGATGACACAGAATAGTATCTTTCCTTGTTGGAGGATGATACGATATTTCTCCCATTGGGTGAGAGATTTTCTTTCCTTATCGTAAACCGCTTAATAAGGGTTTTCTACGATTGGTGGAGGTGGGTGTTTCATCCCCATCACGGATTCCTTAGGCTGATCTTTTAAAGAGAGTAAGTTGGGCCCTCGTTTAGAGACCTACATTTGGGGATACTAATGAGGTCTATTACTTTAATCTTGGGTCCGTTTTGAAATCACGATGTTTGAGCTTGCGTCTTGGGGAGGCGCATCTATTATTTAAAACCCTATCAGCTCTCTATCTCATTTTGAGCTTTAGAGGAAGTCCTTTTTCAACATATATAATGCGAAGAAATTCTTGACAATTAAAAGTTCAAAATTTGGTTCAGACTGTAGATTTTAGAGGTGTCCAACAGTCCATTTTGACTCGTGATCTGGCGTGCCAATGGCTCAATTACTATGCTCGTTTGGGTCATGCTATGTCTAATGAGATACTTTGTCATGTCATTGTATTGGCCCATCTCAACCCACTTGGCTCATTAGTTTCCCGTAGTGTGTGTTTTTCTCTTATTTGGTTAAAAGCCCTTTTGAAAATTTAATCTTCTATTAATTTTTTTTATTATATTTTAATAAAAATATTTTTATTATTTTCTTGTAAAGGTAAGGAGATATTTGTTTTTTTTTTTTAACTTAATGTTGAATAAAACTTTTATTTAACTGAATATTGAATAAAAACATGGTTTTAAGTATTAAATAATTTGTTTTTTAATATTATATTTCTATTAAATAAGCGGTTGTTTTTATATACTTAAAATCAATATCTTAAATATAGTTAAAAAATAATTCAAGTGAGTACTTATTTGTGTAATGATGATATAACTTTGATTTTTTTTTAAAAGATAGAAATGCTTTGTTAAATACCTTTGATGGGGTTGAGGTGGACCAAGTATCCCACTCATGCGACTAGATAGAGCAATGGGGTCCTTACTTGTATTGTCCTTCCATAAGCGACTGACAGAGGCCCCGGAGCTCGATAGGCCCAAAACATGGATTTGGAAAAATAGGGAGGCCCACACTCGGCCAGTCAACCCATATCCTTCCAATAACAGAAGATAGAATATTCCTAAAGATATCCTACTCGTCCAATCGAGATCTATTATAAGGGAAGAAAAAGCAATAGAAGACCATCGGTTGGACATTCTCGATAAAGAAGGAGGATTATTAAAATAAACTCCTTTATTAATCCATTACTAAATCTAAGGCTAACTATATGAGAAACATACCCTCGATAGGAAGGACTCTAGTCATCATCAAATGGATGAATATCCCTATAAATACAAGGCAGCTCCACCCTTTGAAAGATGCATAATACTAAGCAACCTACACATTCTCTCTTTCCTCTCAGAAAGAATCTGACTTAGGCATCGGATGGCCGATGGCTCGCGGGACTCTTCTTCATACGGTTCTTGCGGAGCGTGCCGCATCCGAGGCACAGTAGATCCAACATTGCGGTGATCCTAACCCGACCCGAAACGACCCAGCATCCTCGGTTCGACTCACGGTTGTCTTGGTCAAACCAATGACCACTTCGCCTGACCAGTTAGGTTGAACAAAAGCATCATCGATTGGCGCCGTGCGTAGGGCGACAATTCAACCGTAAACATAAGCGGTTCCTCGATTCGCGATGGTATCAACAAGGAACACAAGCGGGGTAACATAATCCCACGCAGGGATGCGGGACCACCGGCGATATGAGCGGCGGACCCCACAGGACGGTGGAGAAGCGATGCGGGCAATCTGAAGCAGAGTGGAAGTGCTTCGCCTCGTCAACCGGCGTCACAGTGAAAGGAGTGGGCGACACGGGCAGATACAGCATCAGCAGGAACCACGGCAAACCAGGGGAAGGCCATAACCTCCTCACACGCGAAGAATAGCAGGTCGCGACATTCCCCGAGGCATCAGCGGGCGAGTCCCGGTCGGGCCGGGGCATGGACCTGGGTTGGCGACGGAGGGGAAAGCGAATGCTATACTTAGGAGCGGTTCGTGAGCAAGCGCCGAATCACTGACTAGAAGCAAGAGAACGGTCGTGGGAAGCGAGAGGTTCAAAACCTTAATGAGCTCATCCGCATGAGAAGGAAGTGGTGAAGGGGCAGGCCCGGATACTATGGATACAGTGCGACAAAGCGGAATCTCCCTTCCGCGGCCCAGGAGTCTTTTTCCCCTTCAACGAGTGGAGATGCCTCGAGGTAGAAACATTCGATGGAATCGAATCCGGAGTCGATCACCTCAGTACTTAATCGGATGGGCTAGATGGGTATCGGGACCACGTGCGATGCGGGGCTTTAGCCCTGCAGCTGAGGGACCGGCTGGCACAGTTCAATAGGATTCCCCTTCATCTATCTCGTCATTCGGGAACCCCATTTGTTCGTTCGTCTCCCTTCGCCAGACTGGGAGCGTACGAAGCATTCTGAGTGTGAGGATCGCGGGAAAGTTTGAAATCCATATGTACAAGATTCAACGCCGAGTCCTTGAAGATAGACGTGCCGACGAAAAAATTGACATCCACGGCTTTCATCCACGCGGGTTGGGCGTCTGATCAAAGGACTTGATGTTCTCTATCTCGAAGAACCCTGTTTAGCATAGCTAGAGGTCCTCGCAGAAACGAAAAGTACATAAACGGCGAGGAGGCCCTCATATCAAAGAAGGAGAGCTCCTCCGCCCGCAAAGAAAAAGGGACGACAGACAGACGACGAGGACGGAGCCCCAAGAGACAAGGCGACGGAGAAATCCCAGTCACGGGACGAGGCGATCCTAAAGGAGGGAGTCTTAGAGATCGTTGGGCCTGAAGTAAGCAGGGACAACTGACATTACGAATCCTGGCAGCTTCACTCCACGCGGCCTCGATCTCACGAGTCGCATGAGGTGCGAAACGAGCAATTCCTGAGATGGCCTACTCAGATGAAGTCAGATCCCGCGACAAGGGATAACACCAAGTATTGCGAGTTCCACAGAGATTATGGGCATCGTTCGGACAACTGTATACAACTAAGAAGAGAAATATAATATTTGATACAGCGCGGATACCTCCGGCGTTTCATATCTCCAGGGAACCAAGCTCAGAATCAAACCCAAAGTCAGGCCTAGAACCATAACCGGCCCCCACGGCCTCGGCCAAAGCGCCACCTCGGGAGCAAGTCGACACAAGCGGCCACAGGAGAAATCGTATGATCTCGGGAGGATTCGTTGGAGGAGGAGAATCTAGTTCGGCTCGAAAAGCCCACCTACGGAGCATAAGATCAGCAGACATGGGGGAAATACAAGCAGTATTTAAATTACCACGGATCGACACTACCATCCGTTCTCGACTCGAGATGCGGAAGGGTGCCGGCGCCCCGTGACGACCAGTAGTAGTTCGTATGATTGTGGCCCATTCTGCGGTTCATGAGTCTTAATTGATAATGGGAGTTCGGGTGACATCATCTTAGCGTCAGCCTTCGATAAAATGGGTATTGGAAGAGACCAAGCTAGACCACAGTCGGCACATCTGAGGATTTTCAGGAGAAAGGTGTTACCGTTGAGCTCGATTCAAGCGGTGCGACCACAGGAGAACCCCACACTTGACGGCAGCGGCCCGGCAAGGTTCCTTATAGTGGACGCCCCGTCAGCCTATAATATGCTGCTAGGAAGACCCTCCCTCAACGCAATAAAAGCCATCCCCTCGGCATACCACATGATGATCAAATTCCCAACAGTGAATGGAGTCGGGACCCGGTCAGGAGATCGGCCAGGTGGCAGGGAATGCTACCGGCCTCCATGGAAATAAAGTGGTCGACGGCGTAAGTGGCCAAACGAGCTTGACATGCGTGTGAGTACTCACCAGGCCCGAACCCTGAGAGAGTGGAACCAATATCGGATGACGACCCGAAACATCTCGCTTACATCGGATCTAAATTAGCGGAAGCCTCAGCCTCCTCACTCGGTTTACGGGACGAGGAATAGAGATGTTTTTGCATGGAAGCAGTCAGATATGGAAGGAATCGACCCCACAATAATCATTCACAGATTGAACACCAACCCCTCCTTTAAACCGGTCAAGCAAAAACGCCGAAGTTTCGCACCAGAAAGGCAAAAGGCCATCAATGAGGAGATTCGTGAGCTCCTCGAGCGGGAAGCGATAAGAGGTGGAATACCCTGAGTGGCTAGCTAACGTTGTACTCGTCAAGAAAGCTAATGGCAAATGGCGACTCTGCATCGACTTCACCGACATAAACAAAGCGTGCCCGAAGGACAGCTTCCCTCTACCGAGAATCGACCTCATCGTGGACGCCACGGCGGGCCACGAACTTCTCAGTTTTATGGATGCATTTTCCGGCTACAACCAGATCAGCATGGACCCCGATGACCAGGAAAAGACTTCGATTCGTCCTGGCTAAGAACCTCATTGTCGGGTAATGCCGTTTGGGCTCAAAAATGCAAGGGCGACCCTACCGAGAGATTGTAGATCGGATGTTCCAAAGCAAATAGGAACAACAATGGAGGTGTACATAGACGACATGCTCGTAAAGTCCATCAAATCCGATCTCCATGTCGCCCACCTCTCTGAGGCGTTCCAGATCCTGAGGAATTATAACATGAAGCTGAACCCAGCCAAATGTGCCTTCGGTGTGTCAGCCGGAAAGTTTCTGGGTTTCATAGTTAACCACAGGGGAATTGAAGCGAATCCAGACAAAATAAAAGCATTGATCGACATGCCATCGCCTTCGAGATAAAGTAGTGGGCAGCGGGAAGGATTGCAGCTTTAAGCCGTTTCGTATCCAAAGCGAGTGATAAATGCAGTCCTTTCTTCCAAGTTCTGAAGAAAGCCTTTCAATGGGATGAAAAATGTGAGGAGGCATTCACGGCGTTAAAAGCGTACCTGAGTTCTCTCCCAGATTTCTAGTAAGTCTGTTGAAGGGAGCTACTCACTTGTACTTAGCGGTATCAAGCTTCTCAGCCCGGTCACGGTGCTAAGTCGAAACAAGAGCGAGTCCAGCACCCCCGGTGTATTCTTTACTTGTTCGGGCTGCTGCGAGGGGCGGAGGAAGGTACCCGAGAATGGAAAATTGATATTAGCATTGGTGGCCTTGGCTCGGAAACTTAGGCCCTATTTCGGGCTCACACCAGAAGTCCCAGCGGAATATCAATGAAGCGGGTGTGCACAAACCGGAAGTCTTCGGAAGGGCGTGGAAGTGGGGCCATAGAGCTAAAGCGAGTTCGGCATGGTACGGGCCAAAAACTGCTATAGGAATGAGTCCTAGCGGAGCTTCGTCATGGTTAGCTCAGATAGAACTTCTTAGGAACCCGGCTCGTTCGGAAAGGCGACCTCGATGGAAACTCTCTGTAGATGGAGCCTCAAATGCACAGGGAAGCGGAGCAGGCCTAATATTGACCTCACCGGAAGGGATAGACATTGAATATGCACTCAGGTTTGGGTTCCGCACTTCCAACAATGAAGCCGAGTATGAGGCAGTCATAGCGGGCCTTAATCTCGCCCATTCATTAGAAATCGACCAACTAGAGGTCTACAGTGACTCCCAGCTAGTGGTCAGACAGATCGAAGATACATACGAGGGCCCAGCTAGCTTGATGGTTCTGTATCTCAAAAAAGTCTGGTTGCTAAAAAAAATTTGGTAGTTCGGGTCGAAGCACGTCCCAGAAGCGAGGAATTCTCGGCAGCGCCTTGGCAAGTAGCTCTGACACTTCGGGAAGATCTAGGCATGTCAGCGCCTGTCGAATACTTAGGCGGAACCTCACATCGATCCTTATAGCGGGGTGGTCGCTCCCGTGGGATCCATCTTAGAGGCTGGATGGATCCCATTTGGGATTATTATATTAATGACGGAACCACTACTTGGGACGACTAAAGGCGAATTTAAGATAAAGTGGGGTCTTCGGGTTTACCAACCAGGGGGCCTTTACAAGCGGGTTCTTCACACCTTTCCTAAAATGCATCGCGGGGAGAGGAACACAGTTATGTGCTAAGGGAAGTACACGAGGGCATATGTGGGAATCATATCGGAGCCCGAACGTTAGCAGGTAAAGTTTTGAGACAAGGATACTATTGCCTACATTACTTAAAGATGCGTAGGCCTAGTCGAAATGCGGAGATACGCCGGGGCATGCCAAGAAATATCGCGCCTCCCGTCAGAGCCTTTAACATCAATCACCAGCCCCTGGCCCTTTCAGCAGTGGGGTTTGGACATATTGGGACCCTTACCCGTCGGCAAGGGCCAATGCAAATTCATAATTGTCGCAGTGGACTATTTCACCAAATGAATGACCAGGAACCTTTAGCCACAATTCACAAGACAAAAATGCAATTTCGTATGGCGTGCCATTATATACGGGTTGGCATCCCAGAGCCACAGTATCGAGATAATGGAAAACAATTTGACAACACAGGTCGAGGATTTTGTGCCGAGGCTCGGGGATCGAAAATTGTACTCCTCACCGACACACCTTAATGAAACAGGGACAGGCCGAAGTCACCATGGAACCCTTAAGTTTGCTTTGAAGACCAAGCTGGAAGACCTTAAAGGGGGTTGGGTAGAATACCTCCACAATTATTATGGGCATCTGGGACGACAGTGGCCTTCGGGAGACCCATTTGCCACTGGCAGCTGGCGCGAGGAAGCGTGGCCCCACGTTGAGGTGGAATAAAATCTCCTAGAGTCGAGCTAGCATCCGAGGAGTACAATGACGAGGCCCTGCGTCTGAACTTGGAACTCCTAGACGTAAAACGCGAAAGCTGGTTCAACAGCGTACGGAGGAGTATCAAAGGAAGGCGACCGGGTATTACAACCAGAAAGTCGAGCCCGAGTTACGCCGGGGGGGATTTGGTCTAAGAAGCTCCTACCCCGCGAAAGAATCCCACTCATGGAAAGTTAGGCTAGCTGGGAGGTCATATATAATAACACGAGTCGTGGACCGGGCAATTATGAGCTCCAAGCGGAGGAGGAAAAATTTTACAGCGCATGGAATGCGGGCATGTAAGGCGTTTTTACCGGTAAACAACGGTTTGTTATATTAAATAAAGCCTTATCGGTTCTCATGTGAATGGGCGCACTGCTTGGTTAGTTAATTAGATATCTCAAACATTTAGTATATATGAGAGAAAAATCACGCAATGGGAAAGTTCATGAACATAAAGTCTCTCTTTATTTCAAATGAATCGTATTTAGTTTGTCGGTGATATCCTCGATTACATCTTATTAGGCTTCGGTACGAGCAATTCCTCAAAAAAAAAAAAAAAAAAAAAAGAGGGAGTGTGATAGGGAGAGAAAGAAAGAGGGAAAAAAGATGGGGACAGAGGGAGAGACGAAAGAAGAAGAAGAAAGCGGATGAAAGTTGTGGAAGAAGAAGAGAGAAAGAAAGAAGAGAGGAGAGGTAGAAAGGAGGAGGAAGAAGAAAGAAGCAGAGAGTGCGGCCGCAGAAGATGCATAAGCCCTCAGAGGCGCATCCTAGCCAAAGCAGGGAGCTAACATAGCTCCCATAAAGGGAGACTAGGGAAAAACCTGACTCCGCGGCAGGGCCAGAAAAGGTGGTCGAGGCGTGGAAGGCCCGACGAGGCAGTTGAACATGAGCATCCATCCCATGCGAACTCCATCCACCCGAAGCGGAATCTCAGCGTAGAACCGCAGGCAGCAGGAGAACCACCATTTATAAAGAGGCCGAAGCATTGGAAAACTCACGCAATCGTTACGAATTCTCCATAAACCAGCATTAATGACGGTTTGCCCCTTTTCGAGGACATGCCAGGCGGTTTAGTTCACCAAAGCTCTTCACACACTGAGAAGCATACGAGGCATCATCAGTTGGCGCCCGGGAGCGGTTGCTCCGCTGCGAGCTCCTCTACGCACGAGCCATGTGCCTCGAAGTCGAGACCGGCTCGGGCTACATCGTCATTCGGCAGACGCCGCGAGGCCCCCCGGTGCGGGAGCCCGGTTGCTCCACTTTGCAGGCTCCTCTACTGCACTTACAGGCCCACCTTTGCCTCAAGAGTCGAGACCGGCTCGAGGCTACATCGCCGTCGGCGAAACGCCGCCAAAGGCCCAGTGCCAGGCGATTACTCACTTTAACGAGCTCCTACACTGCACGAGGCCGCAGCGCCTGAAGTCGAGACCGGCTCGAGGCTACATCGCCATTCGGCGAAGCGCCGCCAAGGCGACGCGAGGCCCGGTTGCTCACTTTGGCGAGCTCCTCACTGCGCACGAGCCCGCCTCGAGAGTCGAACCCGGCTCGGGCTACATACATGGCGTGGCGAGCATGCAAGGTCAGCGCGAGGCCCGGTTGCTCACTTTGGCGAGCTCCTCTACTACTGCCGCGAACCACAGCGCCTCAAAGTCGAACCAGCTCGAGCTTCATGTGTCGGCTTGGCGCATGAGGCTGGCCTTGAGGTGATTGCTCCCTTTGTGAGCTCCTGCCTGCACGAGGCCCTGTTGCCTCGAGAGTCAGACCAGCTCAGGCTACATCGCCATTCGGCTTAAACGCCACCAAGGCCTCAGCGCCAGAAGCCCAGTTGCTCTACTTGACGAGCTCTTCCAAACGGCTCTACCTGACGAGCCCCTATTATTTACATGGACGAGCTCTTCCCAATGGCTCTACCTGACGAGCTTCTCCAAACAACTCTACTTGAGCTCTTCAAGCGGCTCTACAGCGAGCCCTATTATTTATGGGCTGAGCTCTACTTAGCAGTCTGGGACGAGCTCTATAGCAGTCTCTACTGACCAGGCTCTTCCCCAACGGCTCTACGGCTTGAGCCCCTAATGACTACATGGACGAGCTCTCGTAACAGTCTACCTGACGAGCTCTTCCCAATGGCTCTACCTGACGAGCTCCTACTATTCCCTTTGACGAGCCCTTCACTGCACTATTCACATTGACGAGCCCTTCACTGCACTTCAAACAGACGGGCTCCTTCCTACTATTCACATTGTGGCCCTTCCACACTTTTATCGGACGAGGGACCAGGCTCCTTCCCTCTATTCATTGGCAGGCCCTTCTTTGCACATGGACGAGGCGGGCTCCATCCCTCCCAATTCTATTAGCGAGCCCGCGCCTTGCACATCGGGCCAGACGGACTCCTTCCTACTATCCACGTTGACGAGCCCTTCACTGCCCTTCAGATGGACGGGCTCCTGCTTGCTATTTTCATTGACGAGCTCTTGTCGGTCGACATGGGCGAGCTCTGCTACGCGTGACGAGGACGAGCCTTAACCAGCGGTCCCGATACGCAGGCTCTACTCGCCTCAATCATTGGCGACCTCGGCCACAAGCGGGTCGCCACGGCTAAACAGGTCAACACCTTAGAGCTCCTCCGCCTTGTCGTGTCGGAAGACTCCTCCGCCTCTTCATCACGGGAGGTGGTGAAATCGATTTGAGTGCGCGTGGATGGCCTTAGTTGGCGAGCCACCCGGAAGCCCGGGCACTAGCTTGGTCTCTTGGTGTCGGATAACCTCATCCCTCACGAGCAACCACGACATCTTTGATGAAGATCCGCACGCAACCCACGACACTCCTCGCTCAGCCGTCTTGATAAGTTTACAGCTTCGGAGGACTCATGACGAGCAGTCTCCAACAACACCTTGCCCTCTAAAACTTCGCGACGGACGATTTCGAGCTGTTTTTCCTTGTCATTCAAATCACCGGTGGCCATGGCGCTTAGCCGAAGATCCAGCTGCTCACCTCGGGAAGTGAGGAGTTCTTCCTAACCGGTTAGGCTTCGCTCTGGGCGAGACTTAAGCCCCTCCCGAGTCTCGACCAAATCATTTTGCGCAACCTGAAGCTCACCCCGAGCCTCCCGAAGCTCGCCCTCAGCCGTTGTCAAGCTGCTCCGGACCTCGTCTTCTCTACTTTCAGCGAGCATGGCGGTCAGTATTATGATTCGGACTTAAGCGCTCTTATTTCTTCAGTCATATCTTTGCGCTCGATCCTGGCAGCTTGGCCCGCTCAAAGTAAGAAGCCACCTTAAGCCTTATAAATCAGAGGCGATCTTCACATGTCTCATTTAATTTGGCCTTATCGGCGGGCCCTTCAAATGGTAAGCGGCACGCCTCAGACATGAAATCAGTGCCGGCTGAACCCGACATGGAGTAAAGTGCGACTATAGACTTACAGGCAGCCCCTGAAAGATAAAACTAGAGCTTCATCAGCGGCAACCCTTTGACCTCCCAGCATCGGACTCCCGGGAGGATGGATGAGATGGCTCACCCTTGAACTTGGGTTAAGAGCAAAGATCATGGCTACCGACTTTTTGTTTGATTCTTTCGGCCAATTCGCCATCCCAGGAGGTGACTCGACATTGTCGAAGGCGGATTCCATACGAGTTATAGACGGAAATTTGTCGGCCCGGCGGAGACGATGATTGCGCTTGAAAGACCCTTTGCACTTTACGCGGGTTTAGGGGTGTGGCAAAGGTCAAAACCCGGGGGTGGCGGCGCTGCTCAGACTCTTAGGCGGGAGAAGGAAGGGGACGCGATCAATTTTGAACCCGACCCAGGCGCGAAGCTGCCAGTTCTCGGTTCACCGAGAAGAGGGACACCCAATTTGAGACCTTGGCGAAGCAGGCGGTCCTTCTCGGAGGAGCTCGGGTTTTTCCCTTTTTGCACTCGGGGCTTAGAGATGTCGCCCCCCCGAATGGACTAAGTCTCTTTGGTGGGAAGCGACCATGTGATAGGCCCAAAGGAAGAAACTCCGGGTAGAAAGGAGGCGGAGACCTTGGGCGGAGGACTGATGCAGGACATCAAAATTGGAACAGACTAGGAATGTCCAGGCTTGTATTCTACAGCATTAGGAATGAAGCTTGAGCATTCAGTTAACATTACATTTCTGTTATCTTCCTTAAGCTAGGTCGAGGCAGGCACACAGGAAGCATGAGAAAAGCGAAGGTCAGAAGTGTGATCGTCTTTAGACAAATCAAACCAAAAGTAATCTTGGGGACTCACGAAGGTTATCGGAGCGCTCACGTCACAGGCACACCCGAGGTGTCGTCCTGTCGAAATTGTACTCCCGAGTTAGGAGCGGCGTGAAAAGTATCGTCCCTTCCAGGACCTATGTGAAGAAGGAAGGTCCGAGATCACCAGAGGGGCACCAGAGCGTCTGGAGAAATAAATAAAACCTTCGGCAGTGGCCGTTGGATTAAAAAGATGAAGGAGCAGAGCCACGCTAAGGCATGAACCTCTAATCACTAAGGTTAATAAACACCGAAATACTGACCATTAGGGCCATTTGGGAAGGGCAGATGTTGAAGTGTTCTGAGACACATGAAGGGATGCAAGGGAAAGCGAAGGCCATTATCAAAGGCGACTTCAAAAAAACAGACCATACCAGGCACGGAGGCGGCATAAAAAGTCAAAACATCAGGGGACCATATTTGGACACCAGGGGGAGCCCGATATCGTTCAGCGAAAATAAACTCGTACGAAGGACCAACCTTACTAGGTCCCACATTCCCACGACATACTGAGCCTGAGCGGACTGAGGGTAATCAGGCCCCTTCGGATACTTAATCAGATTTATTTTCTTTTACCCTTACGAAGGAAGGGGCGCCTCGAAGCATTTTGAGGTCGTGGGGGATCGGACAACGGAAATCCTCTTTGCCAGGACCAGAGCGCCAACGAAGAATCAGCCGATCACAGCAAAGAAGAAAAGAACGACTTGGACCCATGACATAAGCAAAGCGGTATAAAGCGAGAATCAGACTGACGAGCCACAGAGCCTCGTCGTACCCGACCGAAAGAGTCACGAGAAGACGGAACCTGGCCAGACCCAAGAATGAGAGGAAAGAAGAAGCGAAAGGACCCGACAAACGAGACGGAGGAAAATCGAGCGAAATACAAGAACATCAAATATAAAGACAAAGTGAAGGAAGTTATAAGGCGGAGGAATTCAAAGCGGGGAGGTCGACGAGATGCGAGAGAACAAAGTATAAGAAGCAGCCGCGAAACTGAGCCATCATTAACGCACCACGATATGACGGGCGGGTTAATCAATCCCATCCAAGTAGACACGGGAAATAACAACCGTCGAGTTAATCCCTGGCCATACGCGATCCCGGTACCTGGTGAGAGCGTGATGGGAGTTGAGGTGGGACCAGAGAGTATCCACTGCCCGGTAGATGAAGCGATGGGGTCCTTGCCCCGCCCATGTCCTTCCATAGCAGCCCAAACAGAGGCCCGGCTCATTAGGCCCAAAACATGGATTTGGAAAATGAGGAGGCCCTTTTCGACGGTCGACCCATATCCTTGATATGAGAAGATAGAATATTCCTAAAAGATATTCTACTCGTCCAATCAAGTCCTATTATAAAGGGAAGAAAAAGCAATAGAAGACCATCAGTTGGACATTCTCCAATAAAGAAGGAGGATTATTCCAAATAAACTCCTTTGACTAATCCATTACTAAATCTAAGGCTAACTATATGAGGAAACATACCCTCTGATAGGAAGGACTCTAGTCATCATCCAAGCCCCGGATGAATATCCTATATTATAAGGCCGCTCCACTGCTGAAAGGTGCATGTACTAAACAACCTACACATTCTCTCTTTCCTCTCGGGAAAGAATCGAGCTTAGGCATCGGAGCGGCTGGGGCCGAAACCCTCGCGACCGCTAACCTTAAGTTGCTTTGCGAAGAACGTGCGCACATCCAGGGCACGTAGATCAACAGTGCGGTGATCCTAACCCGGCCTGCGACCGGCATCTCCAGTTCAGCCCACCGGCGAGTCTTGGTCCAACCGGCGACCATACGCACCGGCCAGTTCGGTTGAGCAAAGCATCGTTGACCTTAAATAACTTAAAATTTGTAAAACTAATATTTTCCATATTTTCCTTGAAGAATGACTCAATAATGAACAAAAATGCTCTTATCATTTCGTGTATTTATACACATATTTTAAAAGAAATGACTATTTTTACAAGAAAATAATAAGGGTATTTTTATCAAAATAAGGTAAAAAATTAATGATGAATTAGATTTCTGAAATTTAGTTTTTAAAAGGTATTTTCATCAAATCACTTTTATTATTATGAAAAAAAAAAATTGTATAACATCTTAACATATTTATAAAAAATTTAAATGATAAACTTATTATGATAACTAATTTATTATTACCATTCTTACAAAAAATAATTATTTTATTTATTTTATATAACTAAAATAGAATATGATAGGGTTTGAAAAATAGGCGCGCAGGCCCACTCACCAAGCCCAAAAAAAAGGTAAGCTCATTGAAATGCCCGGGTCCCTAGCACAAGCCCAAAACGGGAGCCCAGATCTTTTGTCCCGAGACGAGTAGCATGGGCGGCTGGCCAGTATCATGTAAATCAAACCAAATCTCATCATTAAGGGAAGTAGATAATTCCCAATAATTGTTTATCCTGTAAATCAAACCAAATCTCACCAATGAGGGAAGTAGGATAATTCTCAATAACTGCTCCCTAATTATCCCTTAATGTCGATATCGATAAGGCGGAAATTCCCGTCGATGAAAGAATCCTTTACCACCATCGATTGAAAATCATACTATAAATACGAGACCACCCGAAAGGTGAAGGTCTACGAAACAATGCGCCCTCTAGCGGTTGATCATTTCTTTCATCAGGGAAGAACTAACTTAGGCATCGGAGAGGCCACGGGCAAACCGTAGATCCTCTTCTTGCTGTTTTTTTGTAGGAGAGCGCGACATCGGGCCAATGGCGAGTTCAGTTCGGCCCAGCGATCCGAACTGCGCTCTAGCAGTTCCGAGTTGAAAAAGCATCATCGGTTGGCGTCGTCGTAGGAGCAGCGGTTCAGCTACAAATAAAGCGACCTCTTAGCGTGATGGTATCGACGGAACCTGGCGGGAGCCGCGATCCTTCCAGGATGCAAGACCCGCCTGGTGGGGTGGATAGCCGACCTCTCAGAGGCGCATTAGAGGCGGTCTGAGCCCGAGCCGCGGACGAGGTAGAGGCACTCCGTCCTCGCAGCCGGCGCTTAATAGAGGAGTTAAGCGAACTCACGACGGTCACAAAGCCCGGGAAGCGCGACGAGGCAGGAAGGCCATAACACGCCCCTCGGGAAGGCGGCCACACCTCGGCCTCCTCGAGAAGCGGAGCAAGGAATCCAGTAGGAGTCGGGGCATGGACCCCACCTAGCCCCCAAAGAGGAGCGCAATGAAGCAATACTCGGGGGGGACCTGCGAGAACAGTAGTAGGCCCCTTCTCGTGAGTGGGGGCAATCATGGGAAACGGAGATTCAAGGGGTATTCGGCCGGGAGCTCGACCACGTGAGGAAGTCGTAAAGGCCCGACCCAGGACTCTATGGACAAGTTGTATGAGGTGGGATACGTTCACGGTGAGTGCTCCGGCTTCCCGCTTCCTATGAGAGGTTCGGAATGCATGAATAGGCGTTCGATGGTGCGAAGGATCCGTCGATCATCTTAACACTATAGAATCAAATGGAGCTACATGGGTATCGGGACCTGTACGGTGCATTTAGCTATCACGCTAAGGCTCGAGCGTGGCTTGGTGTAAACGGGCTCCCACCATCGTCAGGTCCTCATTCGAGGAGGAGCTCTCCATCGCGTTCGTCTCCCACTTCATTGGAGCTAGAGACATACGGGGCCCAGGAGTTATCACTGTGACCCGTAAAAGCAGGCCGTAAGGCTTGAGGTCTTATGTTCGGAGGTTGTCTGGGAAGTCTTTGAAGGTAGACATACCAGACGAGAAGTTCGCTATCACCGCATTCATCGTTGGGTTAGGAGTGCAGTCAAAAGATTTGATGTTTTCCATCTTCAAGAATCCATAGGCAAACATGGCTGAAGTGCTTGCTAAAACGAAAAAGTACATAAACGGTGAAGAAGCCCTCATATTCAAGAAAGAAAGCTCTTCGACCCATAAAGAGAGAAGCGGGAGACGGACGGACAACGGGGACGAAGCCTGAGACAAAGCAGGGAGAGATCCCCGAAAGGCAGAGAACGGTCCCCAGAAGACGAGAGGCGTTAGAGACCTTTTGGGACCACCTTGGCCGCATTTGCGAGCAATGGTATTCACCTGGTTCACCTTGACGGCGCATGATATCGCGAGTCTTGCGCAAAGGTACAACATGAGCGGTTTCACGAAGATGGCGTCCCGGATGGTCGAACCCACCAAAATAGATAACACACGAGGTATTGTGGTTCCATAGGGACGCGGGCCTTACGGCGGATGATTGCATACAACTTCGGGGAAGGAAATAGAATATTTGATTCGGCGCGGAGTATCCATTGCCCGTGGCAGTGAAGGTCGAGTCGGGGCACTTAGCCACCACCTCGTGAGACGATAACTCAACGACAACCCTTGGGGAAATCCAGCGTGATATCGGGAGGATTTGCGGGAGGTGGGAATCCGGCTGCGCTAGGAAGGCTCACTTGCGTGGCATCGGGTCGAGGAGGGTAATGGAAGTACAAGCGGTCAATACAGCGCACCGACTCAACCGCGACTGAACATTCTCGGACTCGGACACGGAGGGATGCCAACGCGATCCTTTGGTAGTAAAGGGTAGTTATGGTATGAACAATCCGCCGGGTCCTTGTCGACAATGGGAGTTCAGTTGACATCATCTTCGCGTCTGCTTTTGACAAAATGGGCATCGGAAGGGAGAAGTTGGAACCAGTCAGCACCCACTTGCGAGGATTATCGGGAGAGAAAGTGCTACCTTTGGGGTGTCACGATTAGAGCTCACTTTGGGGGCCGAATTACGACTGACGACGGCGGTGAAGTTTCTCATAGTAGATGCCTCGTCTTTTGCACATAACATGTTATTAGGCAAACCTTCTCTTAACGCTATAAAGGCCATCACAAAACACCACATGATGATCAAGTTTCCTACCACGGGTGGAGTAAAGATGGTTCGAGAGACCGGTAGCGATGGCCGAGGAGTGCTACTCAGCATCCTTGAAGCAAAAAGCGGTTGACAACATATACTTGGACGAGCTCGACATGCGCGACAAGGTAAACCTTACCCGACTGAGCCCTGAAGTACGAAGCATGCGAGTTGGACGTAACCATGAACACCTCGCTTACATTGGCTCCCGAAACTGCGGAAGACCTCGAAGAATTTTGCCTTACCCTTTCTTGAAAGCGGAAATAAGGATGTCTTCGCATGGAAGCAGGAGGATATGGGAGGGATTGATCATAATAATCACTCACCGACTAAACGTCAGTCCATCCTTCAAACCGGTTAAAGTAAAGAAGGAGGTTTCCTCAGGAAGGCAGCGATAAATGAAGAGGTTGGCAAGCTCATCGGGCGGGGAAGCGATCGGAGTGGAGTACCTTGAATGGTTGGCCAGCGTCGTACTTTCATTAAAAGCGGCAGTAAATGGCGACTCTGCGCCGACTGCGGCGTCAATCGTGCATGCCCAAAGATAGTTTCCCTCGGTACGGATCAGCCTCATAGTAGATGCCACGGTAGGCCGTAAACTCCTCGGTTTCATGGATACTTTCTCAGAAGCTATAACGGATCGACATGGATCCCAGACTGACCAGAAAAGAGACCTCGTTCGTCACGGGAGCGAGGACTGTACTATAGGTAATGCCACAGGCTAAAAGCATAAGAGCTACATCCAGAGGTTGGTGAATAGGATGTTCCAGAAGCAAATTGGGGCATCCATGGAGGTATATATAGATGACATGTTGGTGAAATCAACCACGGCCGAGCTCCACATAGCACGTCACATTAAGAGCATTCGGATCACGAGAGTCTGACATGAGAGTTGAATCCATTAAATGCGCTTTTGGGTCGAAATTGGAAAATTCTTGGGTTTATAAGTCAACAACCAGAATTAAGGGCAAAATCGAAACTGAGATAAAAGGCGTTATCTCGACATGCCGCCACCGTCAAACATGAAAGATTATCAAAATTTGGGAATAGTTGTTGGGACTGTCAAATCTAAATGATAAAAATATAACCTCTCTTCGTTACCTAAGCAGTACTAATGTACTACCATTCAGTTCTCAAGCACCGACTCTGTAGGCTCTCCCATTCGGTAAGCCCTGCGAAGGGGAACTCACCCTCTGTACACAGCGGTTCCCAGTTTCTCGACGGCGTCGTCCTTATCGAGACAAAGGCTGGGTACAATCCAGTCTACTATTGCGGTAGACTCCCAAGAGGAATTAGAGGAGGTATCTAAGGATGGATAAACTAATCCTGGCGTTAGTAACCGCGGCCCGAAAGCTCCGCCCTTACTTTCAAGCTCATACCATTGAAGTCTCGACAGAGTACCCAATGAAGCAAGTGCTACACAAACCAGAGACCTCGGGAAGATTGATGAAGTGGGCCTTAGAGTTGAGCGAGTTCGGCGTCGAGATATAAACCCAGCTGATAAAAGAGGCGGGTCTTGGCAAATTTAAGTCATGGGTTCACCAGACCAGAAACTACTTAGAGGATACGTAATGACGCTGACCTCCCATTTGGAGTTGTAGTAGGCAGGTCGCCAATGCTCGAGGGCCAGTCTTTGGGCTAATTCGACCTCCCGGAAGAATAAATGCTCCAGTATGCACTCGGATTTGGGTTCCAGCCTCAATGACGAAAGTCGGTATGAGGTCGTCATCACAGGACTCAACCTCGCCCATTCAATGGAAGTTGACCAGCTTGAGGTATGCAGTGACTTCCAGTTGGTAGTAAAGCAAATAGAAGACACCTACGAGGCCAAAGGTGAAAAAATGATCCTATACCTCAAAGGTACGGGAATTCTGCGAAGTTATTGCTAGTTCGGGTCGAGACACATACACCGGGCAGAATTCTGAAGGCGGATGCATGCAAAGCGGCAACTGACCTCCCAAGAAGATCTCGGTAGACTAACGCACAGTCGAAGCGCCTTGTAGAGCCCTTTATAGATCTCTATGTGAGGAAGTCACCATATCGGCATGTCATTGCAGAAATTTGGATGGACCCCATTTGGGACTATTTAATGAAGGACTACTACTTATGACAGAAAGAGGCTTCCTAAGCTCGAATGAGGTCGACGGGTTACTATTCATCGAGGAAGCCTTTCTGGCGAGGTTTTTCCACAATCCTCGAGTGCATTGCGGGAAGAGCGGAGCTACGTCTTTGAGAGAAGTACACATGAAGGCTATGTCACGGAAATCACACATTGAATCTAGGGCGTTGGCAGGAAAAGCCTTAAGACAGGGATACTAGTGGCCCACAATGCTCAAAGACGCGACAAAACTAGTCAGGAAATGCAAAATTTGTCAGGAGCATGCCAAAATCTCTCCTCTGGTTCCGAGCCGTGCGTCGATCCATGACCCACAGCCCTTCGGCGGTGGGGGTTGGACATATTGGATCACCCATTTGGAACGAGGCGGTGCAAATTTATCATGTGGCGTGGATTATTTCACCAAATGGGCGAAGCGAACCTTTGGCTACTATCACGAGCAGAAGATCACGTAATTTCGTTTCGTTCCATAATTTGCGGGTTTGGTATCGAAACTCGGTGGCGAGACAATAGAAATGGTCGACAATCCCTAAGTTTAGGGATTTACGTGCAGAACTCGGGATGGCGCTGCGATCCCAAACTCATCCACAATCTAATGGACAGGCTGAAGTCACCATCAGAACTCTTAAAGCGATACTAAAGACCAAGTTGGAAGATCTTAAAGGCAAGTGGGTAGAGTACCTACCCGAGCTATTGTGGGCATACAGAACTACACGCAAGTCATCAACTTAGGAAACCCCTTTCGCTCTAGCCTTTGGCACCGAGGAGGTAGCTCATATCGAGATCGGATTAAAATCCCCAAGGATTAAATTGGCAAGCGTGGAACATAACAAAGAGGCTCTCCTCCTGAACCTAGACCTCCTAGATGAAAAGAGTGATTTGGTCCAGAAATGTACAGAAGACTACCAAAGGAAGACGGTAGGGTACTACGACCCAAAAGGTCAAACCCAAGAGTTACAAGCCTGGCGACTTAGTCTTAAAAGCTTTTGCTGCTTGAGAAAAATCCGACACATAGGCTTAGGGCCTAAGCGGGAAGGCCCATGTAGTATCGGTATCGTCGAATGGGAGTAATTCTGGAGCTCTAGATAGGAGAAGGAAAAGTTCTATCTCACTCTTGGAACACTGAGCACCTTAAGCGTTTTTATCAGTAGACCTCGGATTGTAATCGTTAATAAAGTATCATCAGCTTTCGGATACGTATGTGTGTTTGTTGATTACTTTGTTTAATATCCTCATAAATAAAAAAGCGGGGCATCTCGGTAAAAGAAAAACAGGCAGCTCAGCCAGGGAATGTACGAGAAAGTTACACACATGAGAATACACAAATTCATGCGCCAAAAAAAGAAAATTTTTCTTTATTCCAATAAAGGTACAATTGATTACAATCAACAATGTCATCCCTTACATCTTGAAATTGGTACAAGCGGTTCCCTCGACTTAAGGAGGAAAGAGAAAAAAGAGTGCGACGAGGAAAGGGGAAGGAGAAGGAAAAGGAGAAGAAAGGAGGCGAAAGAGAGAAGAGGGGCGAGAAAGAGAGGAAGAGAGAGTGAGAAGAGAAGGAGAAGGAGAAGAAAGAAAGAAAGGAAAGAAGAGAAAGAAAGAAGAAAGGAAGAAAGAAGAAAAAAGAGAGGAAGAAGAGAAGGAAGGAGAAAATGGAGAAGCGGTACTAAAGTACCTTTGCTCTCTCCGAGACACATTCAGCGGGCTAGGGAATAACATAACTCCGTGAAGCTAGGGAAAAACCTGAGCTCACGGGCGGGAGGTCCTTGAGCGGGCGCGGATCGGAATCCTTAGGCGGACCCACTCGCAAGGCGGCCAGAGCCTTGGCGGCTCATCGTATGCAGTTCGATTCGACCCGAGGAAGAAGGATCGAAGCATGAGCTCCATTGCAGAGGAGTTGCAATTTATAAGGAGGTCGGAGCACTCGGAAATTCACATAGTCGTTTCCAATTCTCCATAAACCCGACATTAAAGGCGCGCATCTTTCAAGTGCGATCGATGGCACTTTCGGTGAAAGCCCCGTTTTGAAGAGCTCATTTCTTTCGGCTAAGGCTGAGTAGCCCGGGAGGCGGGTTCGACTGGGCGGTTTAGCCCGCATTAGCCTGGTAGCTGGTTTGGCAAACTCAGTACTTTCGAAGGCCATACGACCAGGCAGTTCGACTTTGCGTGGATCGGCCTATGAAGCTATGCTTTGACTTAGTTTTGAAGAGCTCGGCCCCCTTTCAGTAAGGCTGTGGCGAGCGGCGGAGTTCGCTCAGGCGAGTTTAGCCCCTGAGCCTCGACTCGGTTGAGGAGCTTAACTACTCGAGAAAGGCCGTATAAGCCGCGAGCCCGGTTGACTCGGGAAAATCAGCTTACATGAAACTGGCGGCGGTTTGAAGAGCTCAAGCTGCTCAACTAAGGCTGGCAGCGGGAGCGAGGGTTCGACTCGGGCGGTTTAGCCACCCGAAACCTCAGGCCTTTCAGTTTTGAAGGCTATTTGCTCGAAGGCCATGCGACTGCGAGAACCCGGTTCATTTCAGTGCGTCGGCCATGAAGCTTCCAGCGTTTCCGGTTTTGAAGAGGCTCGGTAGCAACTAGGCTGGCGGCCACAGGAGCGAGGTTGACTTAGCGGTTTGTACGGAGGGCTGGCTCAGTTTTGAAGAGCTGGCCCGCCCAGAAAGGCCATCTGACCATAGAGCGGTCTAGCTCGGGCGGATCCAGCCCGTGAAGCCTCGGCGGCTCGGTTTTGAAAGTTTGGTTGCTCCAGCTAAGGCGTGGCCCGGGGCGGGTTCGGCTCGGGCCGGTTTGAGCCCCACGGAGGCTGGCGGCTCGGTTTTGAAGAGCTGGCCCCGCTCGAAGGCCATAAAGTCGCAGAGCCAATCTAGCTCAGGCAGATCAACCCATGAAGCCTTAGCGGCTCAATTTTGAAGAGCTCGACTACTCAACTAAGGCCTGGTAGCTCCCGAGGCGAGGTCATTTCGGGCGACGCCAGAGCCTTAGCATTTCAGGTCTGAAGGCTCATTTGCTCGAAGAGTGATCTGATATGGCTGGGTTCGGCTCGAGACAACATAGCAAGGGCCTTAGCGGCTTAGTGCGAAGAGCTCAGGCGCTCAGAAGGCCATGCGTGCGGGTAAATAAGTTTAGCTGGTGAGTTTAGCCACGGGACCTCGGCGGCTCGGTTTCGAAGAACCGACTGCTCGACTAAGACTGGTAGGCCGGAACGAGTTGCAGCTCGGGCGGCTTAGCCCATGGACCTGACGCTGAGTTTGAAGAGCTCATTTTCGACTGAGGCACGGTTGCCTAGGAAGGGTTCGGCTACGCGTTTGCTTTAAGCGGGCCTTAGCGGCTAGGTTACAAGAACTGGCCCCTTTCAGGACAAAGGCCGTATATCCACCCAGTCACGTCGCGGAGGAAAGAAGCATTGTCGAGCTTGATTTAAAAAAAAAAAAAAAAATACAGAATGATAAGGATAGAAAATGAAGTATTCATTGAGAACGACATCACATATATTTGGGGTTCGAAGCCCAACAAAAAATAAATAAATAAAGAAAAACAGCGAAAACTATCTGAGGAGTTCAGGCGTGCGGAGGCGAGAAGTGGGAGCGATGGCCCAGAAAGGGAGCGAGACCTCGGTAGAGTGTTTAGATCTCGAACGGAGTCCACGGAAAAGGACTCTTACGCGCCTCCTCGTCCTTAGGGATATCAAGAGTTAGGTCCAAGCCGGATGGGCGTGCATGACCTTCCCTGCAGACGAAGCCACCCGAGCCAGGTCGGGGCCTCGTCCCTCAAGGCTTGCTGTGGCCCCATCCTCTAAACAACCGAGTTTCACACGCCTCCTAACATCCTCGCAGCCCATGACACTCCTTGGTCGGGCGTTCATCGAGCCTGACCTCATAAGCGCGCGGGCTCATTAATAGGTCGCGCCTTATTCTGCGGCTCGTCTCAGCGGCTGCAGCGGCTCTACTGAGGATTACCGCGTGACTCATTCTAGGGCGATTGCAGCTCATCCACGGCGCCGAAGCTCGGTTTGGGCGGCCTCCGGCCGTCCAGCGCAGCCAGATCATCTGAAGCCGGCCTGCGGCTCGTCCGGCCTCCGAAGCTCTCCCTCGGCCACTCTTAGGTCATCTCGGGCCTTTTCTTCCCTACCCTCAGCCCGCTCTCGCGCCATCATGGTATGCCTCAGATCGGACTTAAGCTTCACGGCCTCCTCCATCGCAATGCACATGGAGTCTACATGACCTGACTCTCTCGAGTGAAGCGGCCCACCCTGGCACCAGACTGGCGGCTTTGCGTGGCCCTCGTTTAGTCGGCCCTTTTTTCCAGGAAACTCTTCGGATGGGTGCCACGCCCAGCACACCTAACATAGAGTCGACACACAACTCGAGATGGGCCCGGTTACACAACAAGACCACCCAAGGGAACTTCTGAGGCTACCTGGAGGATAGGGCCAAGGCTTTATAACGGGTAGGAGCACCCAGACCTCTTAGGTCGGGAGAATCCACACGAGAATGGATGAGACAGCCTTGACCCGCAGGCTCGGCATTGAAGCGAGGAATCCCCATCTCCATCAACTTCGGAGCGTTTCCCCCCCAACTTTTCTGCCCTCAAAGGAGGAGGCTCGGCACTACGGGGGACTCCAAAGCGTCGCAGAGCCTGGCCTCTAACGAGGCTCGACCCTCACAGGAATGCGCGCTGCGGCAAAACCCGGTACGGGACTACGAACTTGGGGCTTTAGGAACCTCGGCTGGAGGTAGCGACACCCACACTTCGGATATGGGTAGAGGCGAGTGACAAGGTTTGTCCCAACCTCGGGACTTGCCCAGACCGGATGACCCTTCTGAGTGGGAGCTTCAGCTTCACACTCCAAGACCTTCGAGACAACGTCTCCACTAGAACGAGCTCCGCCCAGTGGGCTTGACAGCGGGAGCCCGTCAGAACTTCATGGTGGAGGGGGTGAAGACCTCAAAGTAGCAGGCGGGAGGGACCTCGAGGAACACAGAAGATCTGGAATGTCAGGCGATAAGGTCGAGGTAAATCTTGACGAATGACCTGTAGCTAGCTTCCTTTATGACCTCTCTTGGTGGTCAGGTGAATACAGAAAAACGCACAGCCAGTACAAGAGTGAGGACACATCCTTTAGCTTATGAAAACTAGACCAGAAACTTAACCTCATGAAACTCCGTAGATTCTCGAGGTGGTGCAGGCAATGAGGAGCCTTGATGTGTCTTCCTTGTCAAAGGAAATTGATATTCCATTTACGGCCACTAACAAAAGTAACGCTCTTTCAAAATTTATGAAGATGGGAGATCGGAGATGATAGAGGCTGACACACTTAGATAGATAAAGGCCCTCGGCTTCCTTCCACACTAAAAGGTCGAAACGAGCTATCTTGGGAACACCCGAGGCCGCCTCTAAAGAAAACCAACAACTTGAATCAGAATGCAGAGGGGTGGGGCGAAAGTTGAGAGGGGCATACGTTGAAATGTTGCAAGACCCTTTTGATAAAGGGGTGTAAAGGGAAACGGAGGTCATTGTTGAAGGCCACCTCAAAAAAGCACACCATCTTGGGCACTTGGACCACGTAGGAGGTCAAAATGTCTGGAGACTAGACTTGGACACCAAAAGGGGGCCTATAACGCCCCTCGCGGTTTCTCATATAAAGGCCCGACTTTTATAGGTCCACACGAGCGTGCGCCGTGATTTCAAATATTCCGATCCGCGGGGTGTTGGCCTCGTCAATTCTACCCTTGCCTTTATCGAGGGAGAGGAGGTTCCCCTCGGGGCGATCGAAGCAGCCCGGCTGTGATCGGAGGCACCACTTATCCGCCCTGAATCGGATACAATAGAGGAATCACCTCCTATGCGTAAGGAAGAGGAACGACTCGGACCCATGAGAGTAACAGGTAGAAAGAGCAAGACCTAACCAATTTAGCCCTAGCGTCTCGCTATATTACTCGAAAAGACACCGAAAGAAGAAAGACGCACCAGTCCCAGGAATAAAACGAAAAAGGCTACCCCTCAGCCAGGTATCCACAAAGTATAAAGAGATTCTTGCGGAGAAATTCGGACAAATGAGGCCGAGCTTCCTTGAAAAGTAAAAAGCTTTAATGCACGGGGCACAATACTAGGTCGAGAGGATGTTCTCGGAAGGCGGAAGGAGCCCCAGAAGGCGGCGCGAAAGTCGAAAAGTCATCATTATCATGGGACTGGTTGGCCCAACTGACAAAGCCACAACGAACCAGCCTGAGCGTACGTGGAAGTCGCACCACGGTCGAAGCGTCTGACCTTACCCACGCTACGCCTTAACCAAGAGTGAGTGATGATAGGGTTTGAAAGAGTGGCGTGCGAGCCCTCACGAGTCGAGAAAAGGTAAGCTCATTGAAACACCGGGACCCTTGGCACGAGGCCCCAGCGGGAGCTTTAGATCGTTCGCGAGAGAGACGTGCCTGAACAGCTGAAAGCCCATATCACGTAAATCCGACCAAATCATCATTAAAGGGAAGTAGGATAATTCCTAATACTTTGCTCCCTAATTATCCCATATTAATCGTATGATAAGGCATAAATTCCCCATCCAATGAGAAAGAATCCTTATCACCATCCAATTGGGAAAAACATATGCTATAAATACCAGGTCACCCCATCGGTGAAAGGTACGCAGAACATTCGCCCTCTAAGCAGTTGATCCTTTCTTTCATCAGGGAAGAATTGACTTAGGCATCGGAGAGGCAACGGGGTGAGCCCCCGTCGATCCTCTTTGCCCTCTTTGTTTTTCGGGAGGCGCCGTCGGGCGAGTGGCGGTTCGATTCAGGCCCAGCGATCAGAACACGGCTAGCTAGTTCAGTTGAAAAAGCATCTATCGAATATATAAAATTAATAATTTAAAAATTAATAGATTGAGTGAAACAAATTTAAAAATATTTCGTGTTTTTAAAATATTTTAAAATTCTAGTTTAAAGATTTTATTTTGAATTCTAAAGTATAGCTTTTCTGAAATATGTCATTAAAAAAAAACTGTGTATAGTATAGAAAGCAATTTGCTTTTAGAAATAAGCCAAAATAACAAGCCCTCTATCTTTCTTTTATAAAACACATGTAAATACAAAAAAGGATAAAGGGTAATTTCATCTAAATTGAGTTATTTCTCAAGAAAAAAAACATGAAAAAGGTTAGGTTTATAAATATTGGTTTATTTGATGTCTATTAACAAAATATTTTTTTATAAATTCATTGCTATTTTAATTAAAATAAATCAGATACACATTTTCTTTTTTCTTTTGAATAAAAAAATTGACATATTTATACATTTACAACTACAAGCTCAAGAGGTCATTTTTTTACAGTGATTCATAGGCTATTATAAGCCATTGGTATATATATATAAGCCCCATTGATAGTATATATCCCCCATTATGCTTTTCATTATCTAAATACTATAATATCTCTCAATTTCTTAACCTCTCACGAATAATGGAGCTTTATTGGTGGCTCCACCACTCCCTAGAGCATATTCCACAGATGCAGGATAGTTTATTTTTAGTATTCTCGATTACTTTTATTTGTTTTGAAAATTGTTTAAAGAAATTGTGTATTATTGTTGTAAATAAAGATATTTTATGGATATTTTAATTTTAAATTAAAATACATCACTTATATATATATATATATATATATATATATATATATATATATATATATATATATATATATATATATATATATAATAATAATAATAATAATAATAATAATAATAAAACAATTTTTTAAAAATGGTTTTCTTGAACTCCTAGTTAGAAAACAACCATGTTTTGTAAATCAAACATATTTTATTAGCTTTTAAGGTGTTCTGGAATAATTTATAGTACTCTAACAGATCGAGGAATGAGGAGTTGGAGGACAAAGGTTTGAAAATGTTGAGAAAAAGAGGAGACTGCTCACAACAAGCACAAGCAATCTGCCAACACCCAACATGTCGCGCCCCCTGACCGACCTGACTCGACGATTAGATTGGACCTGATGACACGTACCATTAAATCTATTTATATGTAAAAACCATTTCATATACTCAATTTCAATAGAATATATATTTAATATCCATTTAATCATATTTATATATGTGAATATGATATCACTACTATTTCATTCATTACTATGAAGTATGCATTATATCTTTTCAAGAGGGCCCATAACAACTATACTTTAGTATAATATTTATCTGAGAAATGACATTTTATCTTAATTTCCAAATCATTTACAAAATATTTGTCAGAGTTCACCTCCTATCTTTGAAAATACCATGTAAAGTACATTAAAAAAAATTGAAAATATAATATTCTTATGAAGATTTTTACATCTTTTGATTTCAATACGAAGTGGTCACATGATATCATGGAATGAAATGTATGCATGAGGCGGAACATTTACTTATACTCCGCACTATTTGATGATGACTCTGGGCTGCAATCTTCGGTCCTGCCACTATCTAATCGATACCTGTACGTGGAAAGCCAACACGCTAAGCATTTTCATGCTTAGTGGGTCTTTACATTCTATTCTCATTCAAATAATTATACCACATGTATATGCACAACAATTAACTTTTGTTTTATACATCATAATCATCTCAAAAACATTCAATATATTTTCCAAACAACCATTCAACCTTTACTGTATGAATCCCATTATGTGTAATATACCATTTATAGTAATTTAACATACTTTCATTTTGTCTCAAATATAGAAAATACAATAATTCTCATATTTCATGTTTTGATGTGTTATTGTGTAATGCAACTCGATTCACACAATCCACACAATTATTAATCATTTTGCCCGCCGCGAATCTAGCGAAACTTTCGGTGCGTAGTATAACGGAATCAGGCACGGTTTTGTTAATTTGTAAATTTGGTATAAAACATTTAATAATGATCTTGTCGGTTGATCCCAGTTGGTTATTTTACATTTGCATTTTGTGTACACTACTGATACTGTCCCATTAGGCTACGGATTGGTATGCCACTATAAATCAATTTGTTCACAGTACTGCTACATTGACCCTTATTGATATATCAATCTATTCCTAACTCGAACATGACGGTTAACATTCTCTTAAGGGCATTAATAATTAGTCATTTACAATACCATTTCATATTTCTACAATACAATTAACATTCTTAATGGATTCGTTTGTAGAATCTCGTCATGTTTGCCACTACATGATTCTTTATAAGTCAATTAACAACACTCAAACAAATTTCATTTATGGTTGAATAGAAGCACATATGCGGGATGTTTGTCAAACATTCAGTTTAAGTTTGAGCCAAACGAGATTTCACCAACAAACATTCTAGATTTGTTTGACAAACAAACACAAAACTTGAAACAAGAAGAGAAGTATGAAGAACAAACCAAAAAGATTGTCGATTCTTGACTCCTATTCCTTGTATCCTGATCTTAGCTCAGGTTTTATCATCACCAGCCCCTAATCCATTACAAATACGTCACAATTAGAGAACAAACAAAGAAAAATCAGTTATGCATGCTAGTGTTTTTGGTTAGGGTTGCTTTCTACCAAATACACCTTCACTTGTAAAATTTTCTAGGAACAAATGAGTCATATTTTCCCCAAACTTTATTCAAGAAAATGATAGTTCTATGAGTCTATTTTCAGTAGAAATTGGAATCATCCAATTCAGAGCACTGAAACTCAAGATATGTCCTAAACAACCGGGACAACTCTATTTTCAAAACATAACTAGAAATTTTCTGCAAATAGATCTCCCCCTTAGGCAATTTAGATCCCGATGAGTCCAAATTTGAATATACTTATTTCAAGGAAATTTTCTCCTAGAAGTATAGTTTACGAGAAATTTGAATCACTCAATTTGGATGAGCAATATTAGTGCGATTTATAGCGAACAAAATATGGGTTTTAAAATTTTTAACTGACTATCTCCCCAAACTGACATTTTCTTTATACAAAATTCTCAAATCAATCGAGAATCAAACAAAAGGTTGCTTAGTTCACAACTCAAGCTATATATATACTAACTTATGGTTTTACCAATCCAAACACAATCAAATGGGGAGTTATGAGGGTTCATAACAAGCAAATGGATGAATCCATACCCAAACTTAGAAAAATATCCATACCTTAATCTTTTTGAACACCTCTCTAGCTTTCCTTCTTCCATCCTCTTCAAGAACAAGTAGAGTCCAAAGATGGCTTCTCCCCACCTCTCGAGCGTGCTTTAGCTCCCTTTTGCCCAAATGAAATGATCTCATTTCACTAGACCAAGAATTGAGTCTTATTCGTCTTAATATAAGGCACTTGTTTGGCTTTCCCCATTTAGTTTCTTTCATTTACATTAAAGTCCTTCATTTCTATTTCATTTGCATAACAACTTATCACATTTCTACTTTGATATATACTCTTCTCCACTTATGATCATTGGGTCTTCATTTTGACATTGTACCAATTTAACCTTGACTCTTGTATTAATTCAGGTTTTATTTTTAAGTTGTGTTATACCACATGTTTAGAGATTGCACTAATCCACTATGCGAATTCTCACTTTAAAAACCTCTATTTTTATCACTTAAAACCAATAAAATATCGAATAAAAAAAATTATAATAGCAGAAAATGCTATAAAGTAAAATAATAAAACGAAAAGGCTATTTTTGGGACGTTACACAACAATTGTGCACATTTTACGGGTAAAAGTACACTAAACATTGTGCACTGAAAACCGACCAGCGATTTTTCTGTGGTGTGTGATGCTAGAGTTCCACATTAGCCTTTCCACTTCTTGTCTCACAAAACAACGTATATGATTAAATGTTTTTACGGAAATCAATCACAACTTGTATTATAATACAAGCAGTTAAGCTAGTTTCAAGTGTGCATAACTTGCTTCCCAATACAAAGACTTTACGGAGGAACTCCCTCATTCTCTAACCTTTCCACAGAGGACAAGGGTCTTTGTTTAGATCAGTGCCTCTTCCCAACGAGGGTGCCTCCTTTACGATTGGTGCCCCGAAAAGTGCTATTTGGAACCCTATTTAAGATAGGTTCTAAGTACTTTTTAATCAATACTATCATATTGGTCAAATAATTGACACGTCACGGGGTCCCTTTAGTGCAATGATTGTATTTCGAGAGCATTTGTGGTAGTTTTGCGAGGTTTGAGGCTTTATTCTATCATGTCAAGCAAGGCATATCGAAGTTAGGGTTGGTTTACATCGAGTTCATATGATTTATCTTCGATTGCATCGAGAGCCACGAGAGATTTCGCTACAATGAGTAAATTTTCGCTACACCCCCAGGAATTTAAGCTACACATTAGGAAATTCGCTACATAGCGAATTACCATTCTGATGGCAATTAAGCTATGTAACAAATTTTCTCTGCTTGAAAATCCATGTTCCCTTTTTTTGTCTACAAACGACCCCATTTTTGGTTAATTTCATTTCTACCCTCACTATAATTATACTAGTTAGGTTAGATTGGTATTTCACCTGTTTATAAGGCTATATAAGCCATTTTCTGAACAATTTGTAACCTAACTTTCAATTCGAAGCATTTCCAGTACGGGCCCCTGTTTTTGGCCTTCACTTTTTCTCTTCTCTCTCATCTTTCTCTCACTTTCTAAACATTAAACCACCCTTTGAGGATGACAACTCAAAGGATGTTTGAACAAAGCCTCCCAAGCAGAAGGAGGGTTCTTAGGTAGGTTGATATGTTTGCGGGTGATCCTGTATTTCCTGGCAGTCTTGAGTAGTTATGTTTCAAACTTTCAAACTAGGTTTAAAAGCTATTTAGTGTACTTTCTTTGGTCAATACTTGGCAGCAGCTTTTGGTTGATGTGTTCTTAGTGTTAGATACAACGGCATCCATTGGTGTCATTTACGAGCCATTGGAAGTAGGTTAAATGCTGAATTTCCAACTCCGGGAACATTGAATGCTCGGTAAATGCTATGTTTCAAGAGAAATGGTATTAGGGTTAGTTTTAAAAGTTAAACAAGATCCGGATTTTGAAGTATTTATAGGTCATCTCCCACAATGCGAGAAATAACTTAGGACACCTTTGCAACCTATCATACCAAACTAGTATTTGAAAACTTCAAGGACTTCTTTTTACATCTTATTTCATTACTTTGGTTAGCATAGTGAAAACAACCACTATTTTATACAAATCCAAAATCAAACAAAATTCTCACCATTATGAATCATTACAAAATCATTTGGCAAAAGGCGAAAACCCATCACAGTGTGTTGGAGTCCTAGGCGCTATCTTTGCGTGGCTTTGCTATGGCGGTAGGAGTAGTTTAGGTATAAATATTGTTGATCAGGAACCCTCTTTGTGTACGAATCAAATGGCTCAGTTAGAGTGGATGGTGCCTTATTACGGATGATGAGTTGATGAAGTACTTGTAATCCTCATTACAAGTATTGGTGACCTTTTAAACCTTTTGAATTCCATTGTTTAAATTTCAAGTTTTTTTCTCGTGATCCTTTGTTAGAGTTGTTTTTTTATGTATAACAATCATTTTATTTCTTAGCTAACACTGATCTTTTTGGTAAGCCCTGTTGTTGTTCTTTGCTTTGTTTTTGTTTCCACGGTGTTTATGTACCATTGGGATGAGGATATGTCGGGTAGATTGTAAAGAGTTGAAATGCGCTGATTGAGCAAAGGTTGTGAAGTTAGTGTACATAGTGAGCAAATGGATCCCTCACTGAAGAACAAAGTCGTGGAGCTCCAATAAATCTTACGGCCCATATGGGTCAATGAGGACCACATACACCCTCTAGGTAGGTGCACCTTCTGCGTCATACCCGACTGGCGTGATGTGGTGAGTATGACCATGTTGATGCCCTGCTTCCCACTTTTCATGGAATGGAGAATGAGAGAAAATCCATATACGCATATCCAGGGAGTTCGAGGAAGTTTGCAACTTTTAAAGAAGGTGTATCGACATGGACTTGCTTAAGGTGAACATTTCCATTGACCTTTGAAGAGCGAGGCGAGAGATTTGGCTCGATTCAGCGAAGTGAAACGATTAGAAATTGGGCCGAACTTGAGCGAATTTTTGAAGAAGTACGATTACAACCAAGACCATAGTTTGAAGAGGAAAATCTACGCACTGTAGCCTACGATAATGAAGTTTGTATCGGTGTTGGGAGAGGGTTTATGGAGACCATCGGTCGTGTCCACACCATGGTTTCGTCGTGGATGCTTGTGAATCACTTACATGATGGGTATGTCTCAGAGCCGTGAAGCAATTACTTGGAAACCATGTGTAGAGGGGACTTCCTGAGCAAGCACCCATATGAAGCCATGGACTTTTTTGAACTATGTGGCGAAACCTCGAGGCATGGGACGAGGCCGAATCGAGAAATGAAAAATGAGGCCTTGACCCACGAAGGGGAGGCATTTATGCACTTCAGAACACGGAGATGAAATGGCCCGACCACTTTGACCGAAGGTTGGAGGAGCTTGGAAATGAAATCGACATGAAGTGCAAGTAGTGAGATTGAATTGCTGCATCTCGTGACTGGTGTTTAATTGTCCCGGTCAGTAGCCGTCTTAGGAGCATTGTCCAGTAGTTTCCTTGTTGAGATTTAATGCGAGCATACCCATGTCTTAGGTCAAAATAAGCCCTTAGACAAATGCTAGGTATGGCAACACTTATAGCCTAATTGGAGGAATCATCGAACCTATCATGGAAAACCACGACACATATGCTCCCAGGCCTGACGGTTAGCTCCGCTCGGCCTGAGCGATGCGACCTCCACCTTCTTCTCTGTTGAGCAAGCGATTCCTAAATTTAAGCAAGGTAGTAGTACCTTTGTGGAGGGAACAAGGTGTTGAATGTTCAAACTAATCAGAAAATTGAGGCGGTAGAGAGCTCGCTCCAGCGAAAGTAGGCGATATGCATTACGAGGATCTCGACCATTAGGCAACTTGCGAAGTTCCATTTCGGGTTGTCTAACCCGGGAAGCGAGGTCTGAAAGGGAAATTCCCTTCCCGAGACCACGAAAAGCACGAGGGAATGCATGAGATCAAACTCAGCCAATGATCTAATCACGAGATTGATGAAATTCAAGCAATAGTAACGTTGAGAAGTGGTAGAGAACTAAGACCGGCGGTCCCGGACCCGGCCCAGCTCCGCGATTAAGTTTGAACCACTGGAGGAAGAACAATGACAAGGGAAGAGGTAAAACCTGATTGTACCCCCTCATTTCCACGGGCACTTGAAAAAGAAAAAGTCGAGTTCTTGGCCCGAAATTTTAGAAGTACTACAGTGAAGGTTAACATCCCTCTTCTCGATATGATCAAGCAAGTCCCCATATACAAGGGATTTTTTGAAAAGACCTATGCAATTAAAGAGGCCTTAATGTGAATAAAAAGGCCTTTTTGACTGAGCAAGTGAGTGCCATCATTGAGTGCAAGACTCCTGTGAAGTATAAAGATCCGGGGTGTCCTACAATCTCCGTTAACATAGGCGGCACTTGTGTGGAAAAGGCATTGCTAGATTTGGGGGCATGTGTTAATCTATTGCCTTTTTCCATGTATAAGCAGCTTGGGCTAGGCGAACTTAAGCCAACCACTATCACTTTGTCTCTAGTCGATAGGTCCATCAAAATACCAAAGGGGGCCGATTGAGGATGTTTTTTGATTGATTGAATGGAAATTCTATAACATCCGATTAGTTTTGCTGGTGGCAATCTGTGACAGGTTCTGGTAGGGGCTAACCATGTGCCAATCATCCTGGGAAGGCCATTTTTGGCCACTTCCAATGCTATCATTAATTGTCGGAATGAGGTGATGCAACTAACCTTTGGAAATATGACCTTAGAGCTCAATATCTTCCATTTGAGCAAAAAGCACATGCACGAACAGGAGGATGAGAGTGAAGAGGTTTGTGTGATAGATGCCATCCTTGAAGAACAAGCAAATGAGCTGCTTGTGCAAGATGTATTAACCAGGGAGTTGGTTGTGATGTGAAGACTGGGAGCTTAGGAGGAGCTGCGCATGGGCGATGGAGGGAAAGAAAGGTTGAGTTTTACCTTTACTTCTAGCGGAAGTGAGGAACATGGTCCTCAACAGTTAGATCTTAAGCCCCTACCTATTGAATTGAAATATGCATTTTTGGGAGGAAAAATGCATTGTCCAGTAGTGATTTCTTCGCAATCCATAGGAGGTTAGTTTGCTTCAAATCCTCACAAGAGGCAGAAGCGTCGGTTGGAAGATTTCCGATTTAGAAGGCATCGGCCCGGCCGTATGCCGTCATATCTACTTAGAAGAGGAATCGAGCGGTTCCACTTGACCATGAGGAAATGAATCGCATATGCAAGGCGTGGTGCGAGTGGAAGTGTTGAAATTGCTGGCCGTCACTATACCTGTGCTCAGGTAAGCTCTTGGGTAAGTCCCGACCCAGTAGTACGAATCGGGGGTTACTACGGTGCTCAATGAGAAAGGAGAATGCCACCGACTTACTATAGGAGTTGGAGGTATGTATGTCATTCTGAAGTTTGAATGAAATTGTGTATGAAAGGATCACTTTCCCTTACCCTTCATAGACCATCTCTTAGAGAGAGTATCAGGTCATCCTTTCTACTGCTTTTTAGATGGGTATTCAAGCTATTTCCAGATCGAGATCGTTCAGCGTGTCGGAAAATACCACTCCTTGTCCTTTTATTTTATATGCCTATAGAGAAGGATGCCCTTCGGTCTATACGATGCCAGAGCCACTTTTCAGTATTGTATGCTCGAGTATTTTCGAGTGATATGGTGGAGCGTATTATGGAGGTTTATATGGATAATATAACGGTATATGGGAAAAGCTTAGATGAATGCCTCATCCATTTAGACTGTCTCTGAGATGCATAGAAAAGAACCTAGTACTAAAGCGGGAAAAAATGCCATTTTATGGTAGACTAGGGCATGAGGTGTTGGGGCACATCATTCCGAGAGGAATTGAAGAGGATAAAGCCAAGGTAGAATTGATCTCAAAATTGCCATCTCTGTAATGTGAAGACAATGCGGAAATTCTTGGGACATGGAAACCACATCGTGAGGTTCATCAGGAACTTCTCGAAAATTGCTAAGCCGCTCTATGCTCCTTGAAAAGATGCAAAGTTTGAAATGGGATCAGGAGATGCGAAAGGTTCGAGGAGCTTAAGGCATATTTATTTCCCGGCTGTGTAGAGCTATTTGCACTGCCTTTTGAGGTAATGTTCGATGCTAGTGACCTTGTTGTCGGAGCGGTTCTCGGACAGACAGTAGAGGAAAAGCCGTATGTGGTGTATTATGCGAGCAAAGCGTTAAATGGGCTTCGGAGAAACTACAGCACTACGGAGAAAATTGCTAAGCGGTGGTCTATGCTTTAGATAGGATTCGTCTTATTTGATTGGAGTGAGATATTGTAAATCTTCACAGATCATTCAACATTGAAATATCTACTCACAAAACAAATGCAGAGGCTCGGCTTATTAGATGGGTTCTATTGCTAAAGTTCCAACCTCTAGATTAGAGATAAGAAGGGTGGAAGGCTTGTTGTTAGATCATCTCTCAGTTAACCGTAGCACCTGATACCCTGACCCTCACTATATTTGATGAATTTCTGAGGTCTCTCTTGACGGTGAGTATAGCACCATGGTATGCTCACATTGCCAATTTTTGGTAGCGGGAAGTTACCCCGGTGGAGTGGGCGACACGGGACAAGGAATTTCTTCCATACGAGGTTCATTAAATGCTTATTGGGAAGAGTCGTATTTGTTCAAGTATTGTGCTGATAAGATAATAAGGAAATGTGTGTCGGAAGAAGAACAGGAAGGAATTCTCAGCCATTGCCATGATAGTGCGTGTGGAGGGCATTTCGCTTCACAAAAAACAGCCATGAAAGTGCTACATTCGGGCTTTTATTGGCCTTCATTGTTTAAGAATGCCTACACCATGTGCAAGCAGTGTGATAAGTGCCAAAGACTGGGAAAGATTTCCCGTCATCACATGATGCCCTTGAACCAATTTTAGTAGTTGAATTGTTTGATGTATGGGACGCCGACTTCATGGGACCATTCCCTACTTCTTGGCTATGCCTACATCCTTGTGGGGTGGACTCGTGTCAGTGGGTTGAAGCGGTGCGTGCGGGCGGTGACCACAAGCATGCTAAAATTCTGAAGGAGAACATTTTCTCTAGATTCGGAGTTCCCAAGCAATTAGTGATGGAGGTCTCACTTTTAGTAACAAACCCTTTGAGAACCTCTTATCGAATATGGGTGTTAAGGAAACAAGGTAGCCACCCAGGTATCATCCCTTGAACCGATTGAATTGATAGAGCTCATGACGAGAGAAATAAAGACCATCCTGATGAAAGTTGTTAATTCTAACAGGAAGGATTGGTCTTTGAAGCTTCTAGACTCATTGTGGGCATACAGAACAACATACAAGACCATTCTCGGCATGTCCCCGTATCGCTTAGTTTATGAGAGCTTGCCATTTACGATAGAAATCGGAATAAACGTGGTGGGCAATACGGGAATTTGAACATGGATATAAGCAGTGGCCTAAAAAGAATGCTTGGGGTGTGAGAGTTAGAAGAATTTGAGAAAGCAGCGCCTACTTCAATTCCAAAATTGCAAAGGATAAACAGAAGAAGTGGCATGATTAGCTCATGGCAGGCTTTCAATCGGGATCGAGTCCTCTGTATGATTCCAAGCTCCATCTATTTAGGACAGCTCAAATGCGATGGACGGGCCCATTTATCATCCATCTAGTATATCCAGAATGGTTGGTTGACCTTCGACACGAAGAAGACAAGAGTATTCGAGTTAGCAGACGTAGTGAAATACATCTTTCATTCGCCACTCTGCAGAAGAAGAGGAGATATCCCTCCATGATCCTCCATGGCCGACATTCGAGCCTTTGAGAGTTGGTTTGGTCTCCTTTGAGACCTTTGCTGACTCAAATTTACATTTTCTTTGTTAATTCGATTTTAATTTATTTTATTTAGTATTTTATTATATCTTAGTTTTAATTAAATCTTCTTTATGTCTTGACCTAATGGTTTCTTTTATTTTGTTTTATTAACGGGAGGAAAGGCGATTAAGGATAAAATTTTCGCTACGATGCGAAAATTAAGCTATAGCGAATATTTTTAAGACGAGGTGAAAAAAAAGGGGGGAGGGCCCTTCGGCCGCAGCACCTCTTCACAAGCCCTTTAGGCCTCTAAGACCCCAATCCCCCGGGCTTTTTGATTTCCATCATCCTCTCAATTTCTCTCGAAGCAGTTTTCTTTTTGGAAAACTTGGAAAGAATCCGGGAGGCTCTTTGGCTTTTAAGGGTCCGTCGATTAACCCGAAGCACCTATAAGGCCACACATTCTCTTTTAGCCACCCAGCCGGACAATGACTCTCTACGACCGCCACAGAAGCACCACACCGCACGCCCATTTCGGCCCCTCTGCGTCGGCCTCGCCCGGTTCCATTTACAAACCTCCTGATATGGTTCAGACGCGAGGAGGACATCGATATAGGCCCAGGGTTCAGACCCGTTCTCTTGCCAGAGATGCCACGGGCACTTCGAATTTCTTGCATGGACTTATCTCCGGTTTAGGGTGCTTAGCTAGAGTATTGTGTTCAGTAGTATAAAGCTTGTACTAGCCTTTTTGGTTATATTAAAAACTTTATAGCAGTATTTGCATTTTCTATTTTTGCACCCACATTTTATTTTAATTAACTTTTGTATATGCATAATGATTAGCCTTGCAATTTGATGAACTTAAGCCTTTCCTAATGGTGTCGGCGTTAGAAGGGTCCTATGCCGAGTTGAGTGGATGACTAGTCAAATTCTTGTTGTATTTAACACATTTCAGCCGCGCTGCTAACCACGCATGACACGTTAGGTCTGATGATAGGCTAAGAAACTGACACAAAACCCTCTTACGTGTGACCCTTTCCTAGTATCGTTTACTCCCTTAGATAAGATTCTGAGACCCCCATGCAAGAAGGCCAATGTGTGTCTCACATTAAAAGAATAGAAAAGAAAAGTATAGAATCGCATTGCTTTGCCTTGAAACGAGAGCACGGTACGGGGGCATATGGCGCCTTTGAAACTGGTGCCACTAAGCCCCGGCCCCAGTTTAGAGTCAGGCTTAGTATTCGCTTCACGGGTGGATGGGTGGAGTTTAGCGAGTTGTAGGTGCTGGAGGCTCGAAATCATTCGAAGTCCGGGGTGAAACCTATAGATTTTGTGGTCGAAAGATCCTCAGGCTTGGTTCCCTAAACCTTCACTGGTTGGGAGTCGGTCGATTGAATCCATTACAGGACTTTGGTGATTGAACCACGACCATTACCTACAGCATAAAAGAGGTGTGTAATGAGGGCGGGTCTAATCTATTTAGGTTGGTTAACATCTGAGTTATGGCATTAGCTGGTTTGGGGGGAGAGCGTGCGGTTCGTGGTTATGATTGAGACACGATCAAACAAACTGCGTGGCATGTAGAAGAGCTGGATTCATTTACTCGGGGAGGGAGCTTGTTAGACAGTCAATGCGGTATAGTTTCATTCTTTCGAGATGGTTATTAGCTTAAGTTTTCGTGATTCTCATTGCGAGGCTGCCATTGCCTTCTGCAAACCTTTTTGACCTCCCACATTGTTATTGTTCTCTCCTTGTTGATTACTTCTGGCATTGCTACGGGACTAGCAATGTGTCAGTTGGGGGGTGTGATTAGTGAACAAAAAGTGCTATTTTGAACCCTATTTAAGATAGGTTCTAAGTACTTTTTATGTACTAATCATATTAGTTAAACCGATTGACATGTGCAGGTCCCTTTGGTACTAATGATTGTATTTCGAGGCTGTTTGTGGTAGTTTTTGTAGGTTTCAGAGGCCTATTCTATTATGTCAAGCAAGGCATATCGAAGTTGGTGATTTACATGGGTTCATATGATTTATCTTCGATTGCATCAAACCGAGAGTGAAGAAATTAGACGAGGGAGCAGCGGGGGAAATTCAGCTACGAGGAGAGAAAATTCCACTGCGTGCGAGAATTCATTGTGTGTGATTACTGCTACAATAGCGAAGAATTACCGCTACGCCCAAATTTCGCTCTGATGGCGAAATTTTCTCCTACGACAAAATCCATGTTCCACACATTGTACAAACGACCTCGTTTTTGGTTAATTTCATTTCTACCCTCACTGTAATTATACTAGTTAGGTTAGATTGGTATTTCACCTGTTTGTAAATTGTAATGCTATATAAGCCATTTTCTGAACAATTTGTAACCTAACTTTTAATTCGAAGCATTTCCAGTACGGGCTCCTATTTTTTGCCTTCACTTTCTCTCTTCTCTCTCCTCTTTCTCTCACTTTCTAAGCAACCAAACACACCCTTTGAGGATGACAACTCAAAGGATGTTTGGCTAAAGCCTCTAAACCTTGAAGAGGGTTGCTAGGTAGGTTGATATGTTTGCGGGTGATCCTACGTATTTCCCACGAGCGGTGCGAGTAGTTATGTTTCAAACTTTCAAACTAGGTTTAAAAGGCCCATTTGATGTACTCTTTAGCCAATACTTGGCAAGCTTTAGGAGTTCGGTGTATTCTTAGTGTTAGATACAACGACATCCATTAGTTAATCATTTACGAGCCATTGGAAGTAGGTTAAATGCTAGATTCAACTTAGGAACATTGAATGCTGAGTAAATGCTATGTTTCAAGAGAAAGGGTACTAAGGGTTAGTTTTTAAGTTAAACAAATATCGGAGTTTTAAAATGACCATAGGTCATCTTCCACTAATGCGAGGAAATAACACAGGGACACCTTTACCCAACCTATCATACCAAACTAGTGGCCTAAAACTTCAAGGACTTATTTTTACATCTTACTTCAAATTACTTTCGATTAGCATAGTGAAAACAACCACTATTTTTATACAAATCCAAAATCCAAACAAAAGCCTCACCATTATGAATCATTACAAAATCATTTGCCAAGGCGAAAACCCACGTCCATGCGTTCGATTCTAGAGCACTATCTCTTTGCGATAACTACGGTAGGAGTAGTTGGAATATAAATATTGTTGATCCGGAACCCAACTGGCACAGATCACTTTCACATGTTTAGATTCAAATTTTGGCTCTCATAGGCTGGAGCCCATTTCCGCCCCAATTGTCTTGTTTGTGATAAGTCGTATCCCTTCTCGAAGAGGTGCTAATTCTTGAGTCTCCATGTTCCCTCCCTGCTTAGCCCTTGTCTTTGATCCATGCTTGAAAGGTTGTCCATTACCACCTTCTCATGGTTACAAGGCACACGAGGCTCTTCAAGCATTGAGCCTTAGACATCAGAAAGTGTCATCCCCTTTGGTCACAGGTCTTCACGCCGTGCTCGACAAGCCATGCATTACCAGGTTTTAATCTAAGCAACCAAACAAGCCATGCATCGCCATGCGCTACCATGCACTGCCATGTGTTGCCATATGCTGCCATTTGCTTGCTCAACAGCTTGATTGCCAGCAGTTTATCTCTATAATTATTACGCATTCATGTTCTTACTCAGCTCTCATTGCCTGTCTGATCCCATGTGATCTCACATGCATGGGTGTTGGGCATCGTCCCCGTGCTAGTGTCGAAGATGAGACAACATGCATGTCTAAGAACCCATGCGTATAGCAGCTGCAGAAATATACCACTAGCGGTTTCGGACATGTTAGGGTGTAATAAAAACTAAATTGAATTTTTGAAAAAAAATGAAGCAAGAGACACAGAATTAGTACTAGAATCAAGGGTAGTGGTAATTCACCACTTGAGGACCAATGTCATAATATAAGAAGAGCATATATCCAAGAGGAATTAAGAGGAAATTAATAAGTAGAGAAGAAGAAAAAAGATTTAGAATGCAAAATAAGAGAAACTTAAAAGTAAGAATAATGATACATTACCGGAATGGTTGAGAGCTAGAAAATTCTCTAGATCTCGGATGTGAAGCAATTTGTGCCGTTGGATCCGTCTCGAAATCTAGTGACCTAGAAAAGTTTCGTCAAGTGCAGGGAAACCGTTAGATATTTTACGATTTTACGGGTGATAAGTCATGATGACTTAGGGGCCAGAGATTTTACGAAAATCTCGGAAGTTAAGAAATGACTTGAGCTAAGTTCATTTAAAATAAAGTGAATTGAAAAGAAATAAAAATTTTCGGGGCAAAAATGGACCCGAATGACATAATATGGATTCAAATAAGAATAATAATAATAATAATATAATAATAATAAAATAAAATAAGAATAAAAAAAAAGAAAAAAAAAACAATTTGGTCTCATACGGATAAGGAGACGTGAGAGAGAGGCTGAGCATTTTATTTTTTTTTTTTTATTTTCTTCTCTTCTCTTTTTGATACACGGAGTTTCGATCGTCGGAATTTGTCGGGCCAAGAACGAAAGTTTATCTACTCGACGAGGGCTACGCGTGAGTACCAAAAACACGGGATTTCGCAGAGAATTCAAGTAAGAAGTTCGGAAAATCTAAGTTTGATCTTTTTGGTCCCAAGAACTTCGGCGTTAGAGTGGTGGGACGAGAGACAAGGGTGATCACATCGCGAAACTCACAGCGTGGGTACCAAAATCTTTGAGTTTAGTCAAAGCTCAGCGGGGTATGGAATTTTCCTGTTGGAATAAAAAGTCATATAATGGCGCCAGGTTGTTCGGTAGGAATAGGCCATGCGATTTAAGTCAATTTTGGGATGAATATTGGAAATTTTGGGATGGATTTCGGGCAATTAGAGCTGTATTGAAGGATATAAATTAGATAAAGAATAAGAATATGTATGATATGATATGAATAGATGAATAATATGAATATAGGAATATATGAAATGAATATATGATAGAAATACATGAGATTAGGAAGTATATGATTAGACAACACATGCTAGAAATGCACAAATGATAGGAAAATAGTTACATGAATGGTAAAGAATTATGAATACAGTAAATTGAAGTTAAAAGATATATGAAAAATGCAAATATACAAATATATGGTTGTAGTATCGCATATGATTACCGAATAACAATAATTATTCGGGAATATGAGATATATCTTGAACATAAAACCACACATGGTTTATCTGCTTAGAGCAGTAGAGATGATAAGCGTACCTATAGGATATAGTTCTTTACTTGTCCCCAGGTTCACAGTGTCGAGGCCCGGATTTGGGTCGAGTGGCATAGATCCCATTTGTATCATTATAGCGGCCCCGTTGAGTCACATGTGCCACATGGCATGAGTCCATTGTCTCGTACGGTGATGATACCTTCAATTTATATCACAGATAGATATCTTTGTCTCGTACAGTGATAGTACCTTTAGGTACATACAGGTTATTTCCCGTATCAGCTTCTAAGGTATTTACGGACATGAAACCTAAAGAAAATGACGAAATTATATGCAAATGAAATGTATAGAATATATGACATGATATGAGAAACAACCTTGCTATGAGATAATAATATCTGATTCTGAGAACAAAGAAGTAAGTACAAGATGACAGTATATGAAATATGACAGTATATGAAAAGTACAAAGTACATGAAAAGTATATGAACAAGTACAATATATGAAAGAGAAAAGTATATGACAAATATCTAGTCTGAAAATAAAGTGGACCTGAAAATGTATATGACGGATAATATGAAAGTCTGATACATGAAAAGAATCGGACTGCATACAAAAGTATCGTATATAGAAAGTATAAGAATGTAGATAAAAGTACGAGACGAGTATAAAGATAGGTTATATGAAAATATCTTAGATATGAAAGTATATGATACATGCACAGTATACAAACATGAAAGGAAATGAACATGAAAGTATAGAGAGCTTTACGAAAGAACTATGATCTGAAATAATATGAAATAGATCAAGTATACGATATAAGCGAATGTGAGAAATAGAAGCGAAGTATATGTGATAGATGGGAATGATATGATATAATACACGTGTTTTGAGCCAGCATGAAGGCGTTAGACAAGATGATGAGTGTTAAGAAGTATAAGTATATGATCTGTATGAGTATAAGAATGTAGTCGATTAAGCTTGTGTGATGATGTTGTGGTGGAGTCCGTGTATATATTTTCCCATTAAGGCGTAAAAAGCAGCATGGAGTTTTAATCCGTGTAGGTGCAGTGAAGACAGGATAGAGGAATGGGGACATCCCACATCAACGACCTGGGCCATCTCGAGAGATAGGTGCTCAACCTTTGTTCAGCAGTATCCCGATTTTATATGTATAGTTTTGTAATAGTGAAATTATAATAGTACAAGTAAAGGTACTCAAGTATATGGGTATAGAATATAACGAATGCCACTATGGTGGTACGTATAATGTATATGTAAAAGAATTTTTTTTGTTATTACATAAATTGTGCATGTGAATGAGAGAGAAAACGAGGGGCCAGTGTCGACCTTTGAGAAAGAAAGGTTAAGAGTCAGGTCCACGAAGTGTGACACTCTCGCTTGACACCCATTCGGTGTCGGGTTGGGGACGTCACAATTTAGTGGTATTAGGTAAAAGGTTTAAGAAGTTTACGGAATTTCCTAAACATAGATAGAGTATAAGATCCGATTCTAAATAGAGTATCAGAGATAGAAAAGTCTATGTATAGAAATGTATTGGCCTAATGTGGATGTCCTTGTGTGTTGTATAGATTGATCGTCCTGAAGAAGGTGATAGAGTGTTAAACCCTGAGAGACAAGGGTTATCGACTTTTTCCAACTATACGAAAGCAATGTCTTAGCAGACAAATAAAAATGGCTAAGAATATATAAGACTTGTGGCTCCGGGTGATGGATGGTACATGGGTCATCAAGAGCTATTTAACACACGACCTCTTAGTGTGACTTTTCCTCGATTGGTCTGAGGCTATGAAAGTAGAAAACACGAATCAAGTAACGAGAAGGTATCGGAAAAAGGGATTCTCAAGAGGGTGGTTCCCTCTTCGGGTAAAAGGGTCGAGAGAGCTGGCGATTCGGTACGATTCGGCTACTAGGGGTAGAAGACGAGGGCACAATGTTGCTCTAGTTATAGTAAAGGCATGGCCTCGGGACAAGGAGAAAGTGCAGGATGCCCTGCATTGCCCTGGTGACATTGGTGTTTGCGGAATACTAACGGGAGGATGTTTCAAATGTGGAAATAACGAACATTTTAAGCAGAATTGTCCCAGAGTGCAGGGATAGAAGTCTGCAAGGGAGATCGGTCGCAACACCTTCGACTCGGGGTGGTGGTTGATTTATCCTGAGAAGGCGTGGAGGTCGATTAATCGAGAGATAGTGGATCATCTAGTGTCTATAGCCCCAGCACGAGCTTATGCTATGCAGGCTCGTGAGGATCAAGATGCTCCCGATGTTATAGCGGGTATTTTCTCGCTTTATGAAATTGAGATGTATGCGTTGATAGATCCTGGTCCTACGCATTCGTACATTTGTATTGAGTATGTGTCTGATAGAATGCCATCAGTAGAGCAATTACTATATGATATGCTTGTTACTAGTCCTCTGGAACATAGTGTTAGAGTCCCAGCAGGCATCTAAAGTGTCTCATGTTGGTTCATGATAGGGAATTCAGGTTGACCTCTTGTACAATTCCATGATTTGAGTTAATTTTGGGCATGGATTGGTGCAAACATCATTTCTGATTTAGACGATAAGAACGGTAAGAATCAAATGTTCTTACTGTCGAAGTATTTTTACTTGGTATCCGATTGGAAATGAGTATTCCACCCTTATTTGGACCGATTGTGTAAGTAGTATTTATAGATGACATGATTGTATTCTAAAAATGCACCGGAACAGGAATAGCATTGAGGATAGTGTTACAAATTTTGAGAGAGAAAAAGTTAATGATAAAGAGTAAAGTAAAATGTGATTTTGGCTAGCAGGCTTATTATTCCTAGGCCATAAGGTGTACGAGTATGGAATTGACCTGTGAAAAGTGATAAAGGTGAGAGAAAGTCACGGAATTTAGTTGGATCTCGGTGACTATTCGAGAATAGATGTAAGTTACAAGAAATAAGTGAAGAGTCGAGAAATGTTTAGGATGGGAAGGACTAGATAGAAAATGAGGATTTATTGTCTGAGACTAGATGAGGGAGTATCCAAATGTTGAAGAAGTAAAAGCATAAGTTAGGCATGCGGAGGGCACGGGTACCCTGGAACTTCGAGTTCAGTATCAAATTTGAGGATAAAATTTCTTGAAGGGGGGGAGAGTTGTAACACCCCGAAATATACCTTAGTAGTTTTCGGACATGTTAGGGTGTAATAAAAGCTAAATTGAATTTTTGAAAAAAAGTAAGCGAGACTGGAATTAGTACTAAAATCAAGGGAGTAAAGTGGTAATTCACCACTTGAGGACCCAAATGTCATAATATAAAAAGAGCATATATCCAAGAGGAATTAAGAGAAATTAATGTAAATAGAAGAAGAAGAAAGATTTAGAATGCAAATAAGAGAAACTTAAAAGCAAGAATAATAATGATCTATTACCAGAATGGTTCAGGGAAGCCTAGAAAATTCTCTAGATCTCGGATGACGAAATGGACTGCACCGTTGGATCCGTCTCGTGAAATCTAGTGACCTAGAAAAGTTTCGTCAAATTATGAAACCGTCCTTAATATTTCACCGATTTACTACGGTTGATAAGTCATGATGACTTAGGGGACCAAGATTTTACGAAAATCTCGAAGTCGAGAAATGGCTTGAGCTAAGTTCATTTTAAAATAAAGTGAAACTGAAAAGAAATAAAAATTTTAAAGGCAAAAAACGGACTGAATGATATATGGATTCAAATAAGAATATCAATAATAATAATAATAAAAATAAAAATAAAATAAAATAAGAATATAAAGAAAAAAACAATTTGGTCTCATACGGATGGGAGGCGTGAGAGGAGAGAGGCCGGCGTTTTATTTTATTTTATTTTATTTTCTTCTCTTCTCTTTTGATACGGGTTTCGATCGTCGAGGTCGTCGAACTAAGAGCGAAGTTTATCTACTTTCAGCGAGGGTTACACGTAGTCTACCAAAAGCGAGTTTCAGAAATTCAGAGTAAAAGTTCGGAGAAAATCTTAAGTTTAGATTACTTTCTCGGATCTACGGCTTTCGGCGGTCGGGGTGGTCGGACAGAGCAAAGTTGGTCAAGCGCATCGCGAGTACGCGTGGAATGTAAAAGAGAGAAATCTTGGAGTTTCGTGAGCTACGCGGTATGGAATTTTCCCTATTTGGAATAAAAGCCATGCAATGGTATAGGTTGTTTGAGTGAGGAATAGGCCATGTGATTTAGTCCCAAGATTTTGGGACTGAATATTGAAAATTTTTGGGACTGGATTTCGGGCAATTCCGAACTGTATTGAAGGATATAAATTAGATAAAAAATAAGAATATATATGAATATATGATATGATATGAATAGATAAATAATATAAATATAGGAATATATGAAATGAATATATGATAGAAATACATGAGATTAGGAAGTATATGATTAAACTGACACATGCTAGAAATGCACAAATGATAGGAAAATAGTTACATGAATGGTAAAAATTATGAATCTGATGATTGAAGTTAAAAGATATATGAAAAATGCAAATATACAAATATATGAGTTGTAAATATAGCATATGATTCTTGAACTTAATAATTATTCGGGGAATATGAGATATATGCTTGAACATAAAATACACATGGTTTAATGCACTTAGAACCTTGTAGAAGGATGAATGAAGCATACATAGGGATATGAATTCTTATGACGCCACGGTTTACGGATATGAGAGGCCTCGTTTGGGTTGATGACATGATCAGTTTGTATCATTATAAGCGGCCCGTTTAGGTCACATATTATGGCATAAGTCTTTATCTCGTCTGATGTTCTGTCAGACTGAGATAGAGATCAACGTCTCGTACGATGATAGTACAACCTCAGTACACTCTGATTATTTCCGTGTCAGCTTCTAAGTATTTTGAACATGAAACCTAAAAAGGAAAATGATAGAAATATATACAAATGAAATGTATAGAATATATGACATGATAGAAGCATAACCTTGCATGCGATGATAATTATCAGTTACAAGAGCGAGAAGTAAAGTCTGAATGTGAGTATATGAAATATGACAGTATATGAAAAGTACATAGTACATGAAAAGTATATGAACAAGTATAGTAAATAAAAGAGAAAAGTATATGACAAGTATACAAGTACAAGAAATAAAGTGTCAATGACACAAAATGTATATGACAGATAATATGAAAGTACAGTACATGAAAAGTATCAGATGAAAGCATACAAAAGTATCATATATGAAAAGTATAAGAATGTAGATACATACGAGACAATTATAAGATAAGGTTATATGAAAATATACGAGAGATATGAAAGTATATGATACATGCACGATTATCACGAACATGAAAGGAAATGAACATGAAATATAGGGAAACTGCAAAGAACATGATCTGAGAAATAATATGAAATAGATCATGTGGCCGGCCGAGCCGGGGGGTGGTTGACTCTTGTCGACCGCGGAATACTCATGAATGTCGGGTGACCCGACATTTTTCACGAAAATCGGGCAGAGTCTCCTTTGTACGGGGAGCTCTACCCAAATACAAAACCTGCATATAACCTGTCCCAAACAGTCCAATATAATCACAACATGAGTAAAACAACCACTTGGGCCCATAAACAATACCCATAAAACATACCAACTATGAATCCAACTATATCCAATAGTTCTAAGAGTTCAAATGTTTTACTCTTATACAACACATATATTAAAATTAGAGAATTCTAATACATGTATAAAATCATCAAAACCACAACCCGGCTTTCTTCACAAACTTGGCCTGGGACGAAAGTCGTCTCCTCATACGCTCACATTGCACAGTGGAAATGGTATCCCTCGGAATTGGGCTAATGTGCTTAGTAGTGGAATCACCCCTAAGTGGGCTACTCTCCACCTAAGTGCAGTGCAATGCTCCAAAATAAACCTTTCATTCAAGAAAATGCATGATCTGCTTGAATGTCTAACTTATCAACTCATGCAGGGTCCTCCCTTGGAGCTCCCTCACACTCGCCTAAGCCTCGTATGAGAATTTTTATGTTATTTTGTTTGTGGACAACCCTCCGATGTGTATATATCAATTGGACCGTCTCCGACGATTGATATTATTCTTCAAATGTATATCAATTGGGCCGTCTCGACCGATTGATATTTTCTTTAGTATGAATTTGCCCTCCGTCATATTTAGTTTAGACAACCCCTCAGAAACCATTTCTATATGGAGCTCACCTCATTACTCACTCCTACCGTCTAGAATCAGTGCATATGGAATGCATGATGCCAATTCCATTCGTTATAACACATGTAAATATATAAACATGCATATATTCACTTAAAATTCAATCACACAATCATGTTATGTAAATTCTCATTTCATACATCAAAATTAGCTCACTTGGGCTAATGATCAAACACGAGCAATTCTACTTGAATTACTCGACCAAACATATTAATTCGCAAAAAATTATTTTGAGAGCATTTGTATTAGGAATAGTGAAACCCTCGAGTTCTTGATACAGAAAATCTGAAATCATCGGTTCACTTAGTGAACCCAGGGTTTCTGACCATTCTGAAGCCCTATACATACCAAAAGAACCATTTAATCCATAAATCAACACACAATTAACCCAAACTAGCCTACCGAGAGTTGTGCAGCTTGAGCCTCAAAAATTACAACGATTCGGTCCCGAGTTTTGGGACCGTCAGCTGTTGTTGAGGCCTCGATCCAACGAAGCAGTGAAAAACACTTAATAAAGTATAAAAACCAAGTAGGAGAAGAAACCCTACCTCTCGAAATTTGAGGAAACTCCCTAAATCCGGTGCCCACGCGAAGCCCTCTCCGCGTAGAGCAGCTTTCCTTCGCATCAGAAGGCTGAATGGTCGGATCTCCTAGTCTAGAGAGAGGGAGATGTTCTCAACAAAAAATGAAATCAAAGCTTCTTGTGGAACTCCCCTACTTCCTCCCGTTTTCTTCTCTTTTCAATTTGAGAGGCAGTACTATCACAAGGAATTTGTCTTATTATCATTTAGGCGAATTCTAAAATACTATTTGTCCTTCTTTCCCAGTTTTGACATTCGGCACTATATCGGCCGTCCATTTTCATCATTTTTATACTCATACCACTTATGGCACATGAGTACTTGTTATGTGACTTTCTCGCATGAAATTCGTTTCTGGCACGACGCGATGCCTCGAGAAAAGCGTGTAAATTCGATGCGTCTCGAGTGTGAAATTTTACGTGCTAGCTAGATTTAAGAGACAATTCCAACGGTGAAATCCGTTTCTTCATCCGAGATCTAGAGAATAAATTTCGGATTTTTAACCGAAATTACAATTTTGTAACCGAAATTACGATTTTGCCCTTTTTCCAGAAATTGGAATTTCTCGGGCCTTACAGATCAAGTATACAATATAAGCAAATGACAAGAAATAGGCAAAGTATATGTGATAGATAAGGAATGATATGATATATACACATGTTTTGAACCACATGAAAGGCATTAGACAAGATGATGAGTGTTAGAAGCCATAAGTATATGATGCGTATGGGTATAGAATGTAGTCGATTAAGCTTCACGACGATCAATGTTATTGGCCGTCCGTAGTATATGTTTTCCACTAAGGCGTAGAAACATACGGGTTTTTAATCGTGTAGATACGAGTGAAGACGAGGATAGAGGGCGGACATCCCGTGGCGGCACGGGCGTCGGAGATAGGTGCTCCTTGTGTTTGTTCCCTGATCTCGATTTTATATGTATAGTTTTGTAATAGTGAAATTGTAATAGTACAAGTAAAGGGACTCTAGTATATGTGTATAGAATATAATGAATGCCACTATGGTGGTATGTATAATGTATATGTAAAAAGAATTTTTGTTATTACAGAAATTGTGCATATGAATGAGAAAACAGGGACAGGTGTCAGCACTGAGAAAGAAAAGGCTAAAGAGTCCCAGTCACGAAGTGTGACACTCTCGCTTGAAACCCCATCGGGTGTCGGGTTGGGGGCGTCACAATGCATGTGTCTTCAAGGCATCCAGTGTGTCATGGCATGTCTTGGCTATGGTTTTAGTCTCCAACTCTGCTCATGAGACCCTCCTCTCCTCCCTAAAAGCATTTGTAAATCCTCTTTTACCTTGAGGAGACATCAAAGTGGCTTGAGTACACATAATACCCCCCGATTACCGCTTTACCTTTGACTTTCTGCTGTATGTCTTCCACGATCTGCAGAACCCCAGTCAACCTAATCACCGCACATGCCTTGCTTTCGTTAGGGTCCTCTCATGGGTGTAAGGCAACCCATGAGGCCCTTCCTATGCGATCCCCAACTTAGGTCTCAAAAGGGGTCACAAATACCCCACCGATAGAATTGACGTTCGCGTTATTCGTGACGTCATACGCCATTGATCTTATCCTAAACCTAAGGACTCCCAATTCTTTGCAATTCCTCCAACCAACCCCCACTGTGTTCTGTTGAGGAATCTAACCTTGCCTCATTCTCGGTCTCTATGGCATGATTTCCCACAGCCATCACTGTGCATGGCGTCCCATTTTCCATGAACATCAGTGTTCTCAAGTAAGGCAAAATTCTTACTAAAAACTGCGTCGAGTCCATCCCAGATGATCATCTCGAAATCCCCTGAGTCATATATAAAGGAGACAACAACCCATCCATTCTTCCATCTCTAAGTGAGAATCTAATGATGCCTTCCACCCAATAATCTCTACCATTCAAAGAAGTCACTACGTTGTCATAGGCATCAATTATTAACCCCAAATTGGTAGCCACACTGCTTGCCACGCAGGTGTACGTTGCTCCTATGTCAACCAATGCCTTCAGCCCTATTCCATTCACTTGAACAACCACATACATTAGTTCAAAAATGGAACTTGGCTTGTGAAAAGTGTTTACCATTTGAATCGGATTCAGCCATGTCTCGGTTTAGCGTCTACGGATCATTGTCTAGTTAGAGACCGAACATGTCTTCTCTTTGGACAAACCTTGGCTTGATGCTGAATACAGCATATGAAGCACTAAACCCCACTTAAGAGATGGCATTTACGTTCTCTCCACTCTTGAGTTGTAGCCATGCCATTCTTCCACCCACTAGCGCCCGGACTTTTCCACCATCGGTTTGGTTTTCTACATGGTGTCAATGGCGCCACTCATCTTATAATCCACGGCTTGATCAGCTACTGACCATGGCGGAGTGGGAGTCATGAACTCCTTGCCTTGAAGTTTTTGTTTTGTGCCATCAGCCTTGAGTACGAGATGAAGTTGAGATAGCTTATCTTCTTCGGACATGTTCTTATGTTAGCGTCAAAGGAAATTGGGCTCTTTCACATAATCAAGCTAAGCACAGTATGCTTGGCCTTTCAAAGACTCCCTGCATGCCACACGTCATTCGTCGGAAAGGAATGATCCTTGATTCCTTTTGTCTCCAGCTCAATGACCTAGAGACGCTTCTTTCCTACAAGTCTTCCCCCACCAGAAGTATACTTACAAAGTTCCGCATCACCCGTAGAAGGATACATGCTAGTGATGGAGATTTCTCCATACTTTAATTTCTGAGTAGCCTTAAGAACTACTCCATGTCCCATAAGAAATTCTCAAGTTCCTATACATTGCAATTGTCACTGAAGCCTTTAGGCTTGGTTTCGAACCTTAGAATTGCATCTTTATTCGGGAGAAGGTGTCTGGCAGCCTGACCTTCTTAAGAGGCTATGACCATCCTACACAGCGACTCATGATGCATGCAGATTAAAATCATCTTGTTGAATTTTAGTTTTCATGTCAATGAACTTTTCCTCCACATGCTTAGCTTAGGACTCAGCCAAATCCCTTTGAACTTCTAGTTCATTCGATACGTATGCAACCCATATGGAGACAATGCTCTCATCACCCATCCCGGTCCCCACATCTCTTAACGAGGGCTACCCTTTCCTTGATGTTTCTCCCGGCCATCCTACAGGCTCTAATACCACTTGTCACACGCCCAAAACCAACCATTGATTTTTTCTCGCAAGTGTGCGGTGCTAAGTTCCGACTTAGCCAACCTTTCCCCCTCTTGTCTCACAGCAGCGTATATGAGGCCGTGTTTTTCTAAATCAATCCTAACTTGTATTACAATACAAACATATTACAAACTATTCAAGTGTGTAGAACACTTCCCAAATACAAGACTTTACAATTGCAATTACAAAGGCACTGCCTCCTGATTTCTCTAACCTTTCCCATAATGAGAACATGGTCTTTATAATGACCAAAGTGCGCTTTTCCCAACAAAGTGCCTCCTTCACATGTTTGAATTCGATTTTGGCAGAATGGTACCGACCCGTTCTGCATCCCCAACGCCTTCCTTGTGATCAGTCGCATCCCTTCTTGAAGAGGTGCTGGCTCAGAATCTCCATGTTCCCACTGTAAACTGGCCCTTATCTTTGGTGTGTGAAGAGTTGTGTCAATGCAGCTACTCCAACGGATGTAAGACATACCAAGGCTCTTCAAGCATCCGTTGGTTGCCTTTGACTTCCTAAAGCGTCATCCTTTGCTACAGATATTTGTATGTGCTCGTTAAACCATGCTACTGGGTTCTAATCGAGCAGCCCGGAACAAGCTATCATCGCTATGACTGCCATGAGGTTTCATGTAACACCATGCGTTTCCATCTTCATAGTAACGCTTTCGGCCCGGACCATGGCATTGCTCCCATGATCACTTAGCGGTGTGCGGCATTGGGTGCCTCATTCTTAACAATTGATCTCACGATTGTGCTTGTCCGTGTGCCTCGAGGCCTCGCTACTTACCATCTGATCCCACATGCACGGGTGTTGGGCATCGCCCTCGTGCTAGCGTCGGAGAGGAGACAACATGCATGTCTAGGTGCCCATGCATGTGTCTTCGAGGCATTTAGTGTGCCATGGCCTACCCTAGCCATGGCTTGGTCCGGCTCTGCTCATAGAAGGCTGCTCCCATAATGAGGTTGTTTAGTAATTCCGCATGAGAGACATCAAAGTGGCTTGAGTAGACATAATCCCCTAATTACCCTTCTCTCCTCCGACTTTGCTCTTTATCTTGTCTTGCAGAATCTTCGAGGCTTCCATCAGCAGTCTTATATTGCTTCGTTAAAGTTCTCCCTTGGAGTGTAAGGCCACGCAGGGCCCTCTTGTCTTAGATCCCAAACTAGGTCTTGAAGGTGGTCACACTTGTATCCTCTAAGCATGGTTGGGAACCATTTATTCCATCTGACCTTAGATTAGCACATCTACATTTAGCACTCACAGCTAAGATGTTTTTACTTTTATATGGATAAAATTAGGGTTTGTAAGCTTATGTGAATCATTGACTTTTAACTCAATAATGTGCGTGTTAAACCCTATTTTGGACTAAAGCCCTATTAAAAAAGTAAAATGCTTAATTATCAAGGCAAATATGAAGATGTAATTAAGATGATGGAATCAAGGAGAAGAAGTTGAAAATGCAAGCAGAGGTGGAAGAATGAAAAAAAATGTGGAAAAGTAAGAAAAATTAGAAATTGTTATCGAAATTCTAGATGCATTTCAATTGAAATGTGATACAAGATGCAATTCAAAGGGTGTAACATTCAATTTCTGGAATAGAGAATAAATAGGCCTTGTTTGGTTTCCATACCAAGTGACCAATTTTATATAAGAAGACATCGATCATTCCACAAAATTTGCCTGTTTGAGAATCGGATCTGAGGAAAATCCTACCTGTCTGCTAAAATACAATTTCGGAATATGATTCAAATACTCATGATGCTAGCTAATACTAAGTTGAAGGATCAACTACATGCCAAAAGTTGAAGAATTGTAAATTCAATCCCATTACTACAAGGATCTGAAAGCTAAATTTTAACTTTTTTTGGATTAGATTTATGGATTTAATTAATGGAAAGACCCTTGTTGCCTATAGTACATCATATGATAATATGAGAGTTTGCCTTTGATAAGGGGTCTAGGTATATATATAAAACCATATAAAAGATGTTAAGAAGCTAAATCAGCTAATCAAAGAAGAAGATGGTATAAAAATTATCAATCCTGAATATGTAGATTATTGGATCAATATATAAATGATGATGACTTACTAATGCCTTGTCTCATGGTGATCATGACCAAACAGGTATGAGGCATCATATCAAAGGAAACATGTCTACTTCAAGATTGAACAACAACTTTCCTTATGATGGGGTTTGAAATAATAGGCGTGCGGCTCGAGGCGGAAGCCAGGCACGATGGGATTAAAATGGGCCAGTGTGGCAATAGGCCCTTAATGGTATCCCAATTACATGCCCGAAGCGAGGTCAAACTGTTGCTAAAGACCGGTAGCCAGGTAATCATTATTAGAGGGAAAACAATCCAATCTCATGCGTGAAAGTAGGATATTTCCAATTGTGCCCATCAGGTATCCTTTGTGTCGGTTTTCTGATGGGGAAGAAAATCTTCCATCCAATGGGAGGAATATGTTATCATCCTCGACAAGAAAGATATTATTACGTATCGTCAATCCAGTATGAAAGTTATCATGATCATCTATTATAAATGCTAGGTCACCCGTCGGTGAAGACACCGCGAGACTTATGCACAAAACTTCATTCCGTAAGCGGTTGATCTTCTCCACGAAAATGGCGCGGCGGAGGGCAATGGGCGAGCCCATGATCATGCATTCTTGTTTCTATGAAGAGCGGCGTCTAGAAGGCGTGTGGCGGTAATTCAGCCTTTCGGCTTAGGTTCGGTTGAAAAGCATCGTCACCTTACAACTAAAGCCAGAACTAGGCACAAGATTTGTTTAAAACTCCAAAAATGTTTATGCAATTCAACCTTTAGGATAAGCTTTTGCTATATCCTAAAAATAATAATCTCTTTTGATACTAGAAATGCCTTGGATTCCTAAGCTAAATGATATGGAGCATGTTTGGTTTACGTTTTTTTTGAAAACACGTTAGTAAACAGTTTTGAAAACACACTAGTATCATTTATTGTCTTTGGCTTATTTTTAATTATTATTTGAATCTAGTGTTTTTCTATTGTTTTCATAACAAAACAAAACGAGGTTTGAGAACAAAACAATTTTCAAAACAAAAACTAAACGAACCTATTTTTTCAAGATTGTCATGCTTATGAAGCTCCATCTCATATATTAATTTATTTTATCCTCACAAAACTTTGAATGAATTATTGTAAATGCAAAGGAAGAAATAAAAACTGAACAAAATCATAACTAAGCCTTTCTTGGTCAAATAACTCATGTAAGCAAGTACATTTGGTGTATGGTTTAGGTTTTCTTGGAGCCTTATTTCCTAGTCGATACATAACTTTAAGGGTTATCAAGGATCCAATTAAAACAATAACTTCTAAAATTCCATAAATTTCCGAAGACAAACAATCTTGAAGAAAAAAGGTAAGCAACAACTCCAATAAGTAACTATAACATGATACAAGTATCATTTCGCACTAAATATGTAGTAAATCTAATCATATTACAATCCCTTGATGGACAATATGATTATTCATATTAAGGAGAAGAAATGCTTATAAGCTTTGGAGGTCATGAATTTAAAATCATGATAAAATCTCTATACAGATTCAGATGTAAACATACATACTACATATTGAATAACTTAGGTGAATTCGAACACTTGATTAATTATAAGGGTTATGATATAATTTATGCCGTTAATGGAGGTTTTCAGATATCTTATACTGATAGTGCTGTTGAACTTCCAGCAGAGATAACCTAAAATAAACAATGTTCTTCTTATTGCCTAAATTAAAGAAAAAACTTTATGTTTATAACACAACCTAAATAATTCTCATTCATACTTTGAAAATTCCAGTAGGTTTGTGATGAAGGACAAAAACAAAAAGATACTAGTCAGAGGGGCATAAATCATGAGGCCAACTATATTCCAAAGGAGAAACAAGAAAAAACCTTGCATGCTATCAGAAGTAGCACTGCAACTTTACAATTTGCATTAAAGGCTGGGACAACCCAACTTTGTATTTATAGCTTTGAAAGATATAAATTGATATTTCTAAATTAATCAGAAGACCTGGTATTTGTACCTTTTATTAAATGGGTAAAACTTGCAAATTGTTTTCTACATTTTAAAATAAAGGGGAATTATGTTTAAGTGCATTGTTGAACCAATATGAATGAAAAAAAAACTAACTCATCCATATTATATAGAGTTGCCGTTTTACACCCAGAAAATTAATGGCTTATTACCCACTCACTATGAAGACCAAATTATCCTTTAATGACTCGATCAAATGGGTTTATTTTTTTTGCCACTTAGAAGAGATAAAATCATCAAATAAAATATTTCATTGTAATTCATCATGTGAAAGCATCCTAAATAATATTCCATTGTAATAACATTAATGTAATACATCTATCAGTAATGTAATACAATTATTACACTAATGTAGCTCACGATTATTACACTAATATAGCACAATCAATAATTGAAAGATTTTCCTCCAAAACCTAGTATGTCAATTAAAGAGAAGAAAGGAATTTGATTTGATGATTTCTCTCTATGTAGCAAAAAGAGGCCCATTTAATTGATTAAATTTAAGAAGCGATTTAGTGCTTAATAGTGGGAAATTGCATGTTTTCATTAATTAGCCGTAAAATGTGCAACTCTAAATAATATGATGGAGTTAAGTTTTTCATTCTATTATTCCAATGCTCACATAACATATTTCCTCAAAAATAAAATCTAAAAATTTCTTAACACAACATGTAATACGATTGATCGAAACAAAAGAATAACACGTTTCAATCGGAGACCAATTTTGATTCGAGAGAATAAAATAAAGCAAAAAGCTTTGATTTTTGTTAAATTAATAAAAATGATAAAATTCCCATAAAATAAACTCTAAACCATCCTATTTATATATCACAAACATAATTTATAAATAATAAAAATAAAAATAATATTCCAAAATAATAATAGGAAAGAAAATTAAATCTCAAAAATAAAAATAATATCTCAAAACAACTAAAATAGATTTTGATTTATTTTATGTATATCGAGAGTGCACCATTTCCTTTACAAATGAAATATTGTGACCTTTGAGACATGCTCTTTGTTTTTTTTTTCTTTTAGATCAAATTCTAGATAATATTATTCTTTATTTGTGGATGGTTGCACTTGAGTTTCATCGATTTTCCAATTAAAACTTGCAAATTGTTTTCTACATTTTAAAATAAAGGGGAATTATGTTTAAGTGCATTGTTGAACCAATATGAATGAAAAAAAAACTAACTCATCCATATTATATAGAGTTGCCGTTTTTACACCCAATTAATGAAAACATGCACCCACTCACTATGAAGACCAAATTATCCTTTAATGACTCGATCAAATGGGTTTATTTTTTTTGCCACTTAGAAGAGATAAAATCATCAAATAAAATATTTCATTGTAATTCATCATGTGAAAGCATCTAAATAATATTCCATTGTAATAACTTTATTAATGTAATACATCTATCATAATGTAATACAGGTATTACACTTAATGTAACACGATTATTACGCCTAATATAACACAATCAATAATTGAAAGATTTTCCTCCAAAACCCTAGTATGTCAATTAAAGAGATAAGAGAAAGAGAGAGATTTGATTTGATGATTTCTAACTTTCGCATGTAGCGAAAGGGCGGCTGGTCAATTCATCAAAGAAACAATTTGGTCTTTATAGTGATGCGTGTTTTAATTGGTATTAGCCGTAAAATGTTACGGCTGAAATGTATATGAGAGTGGGTTAGGTTTTTCATTCATAATTCCCTCAAATAAAATCTAGAATTTCTTAACACCTTTGTGTAATCGATTGATGTAAGAATAGCAGTTTCAATCCAGGGAGCCAATTTTCAATTCGAGAGAATAAAATAAAGCAAAAGCTTTGATTTTTGTTAAAGTATAAAAATGATAAAATTCCATAAAATAAACTCTAAACCATCTATTTATATCTAAACATAATTTATAAATAATAAAAATAAAAATAATATTCAAAATAATAATAGGAAATGAAAAATTAAATCTCAAAAAATAAATAATATCTCAAAATAATAAAATAAAGATTTTGATTTATTTTATATATCGAGGTGCGCCATTTCCTTTACAAATGAAATATTGTGACCTTTGAGACATGCTTTTGTTTTTTTTTTTTTTTTCTTTTAGATCAAAATTCTAGATAATATTATTCTTTATTTGTGGATGGTTGCACTTGAGTTTCATCGATTTTCCAATTAAAAATTATTATTATTTTTTTCTCGTTTCCTATAGTTCCAAAGTAAGTTGGAAAATTGGTGGATAGAAAAATCAAGGTCTTCAATATATGATGGAAGTGGCGACTTTCAATCTACTGAATAAATAAATATCTTGCTGTGGAACTCTGTTTATATTCGAAGAAGTATTAGAGATAGAAAAAAAATCTTGAAATGATTTTCTTTATATTTGATTTTATTGTGAAAATTATAAAGAAAATCAATTATAATCAAAATTTATTTAAAATTTTACATATTTTAAATTTCTGACTTGTATATAATAGAAAAATAGATAAAATGAATTTGAATAAATATATAGAATTAATTTATTAATTTTAAACTTGTTGGATTATGGGCATGGGTAATTCAAGTGGGCTTAACTCGACCCATAACTCAAGAGACACATTCAAGGGATGTGTTTCCCTGAATGTGCATCTCAAGTTCCTATAAATACAAGAACCTGAGACACCTTAAAAGGGTTAGAAAAAAATGTGATATTAACCCGATTGAAGAAAAATCTCCTATGTTCCCAAACCATTCTAATACAGAGAAGAAATGTTGTTCGTACTGTGAAAACTTTGAATAGATTCTATTAAAGCGATCTGATTATCGCATGAAACATTGAAGACATCGCATTATGGATTTCAACAAGTACAATATTCTATTTCCTCTGAAGATTAGTTTACATTGATATTAGAGTAGTAAAGGTGTTCTTTGTGCTTCATGTGTCTATTTTTTTTTATAAAAAACGAACCTTCAATGGTTTTTTTGGATCACTAGATGACTATATTTTGGTAAAAATTTGGTGTGAATGGAAAGATCTCATCGAGAGCTTTCCAAGGAGTATTTTTCCGTAATTTTCTGAGTTATGTTTGTTTTTCTATAATTTTTTAAAGTTTTCTAAAAAATCTTATGACCTCCTGATATTTTAGGTCAATGACCGGCGGTAGTGCCCGATTGGTTACTGGGGACACTTTGGTTAGCGACGGCATACACACACACACACACACACACACACACACCTTTTACACACCTCACACACACACATTACACACAGACCGGCTGCTGATGTGGTCGTTGACCAGCAACATTAACCAAACTTTGATCGGTCCGTTTTGGCCTCGTCCCGACTCCATTTTCAATGAATTTTTAAAACGTTCATTTCAAATTTCCTATTTGATAAACATATTTTCGGAGTTTGTAGTCATTTGATATTTTAAAATATATATATATATATACTTTTTTTCCTTATAAGTTTAATGCTAATTACATTTTTATTCTCAAATGTAGTTAGAAATAGAATGTTTAGCGTTTTGGAAACAACTATTATTTGCATATAGAAGTATCGAACTGTTCCATTTCTTTGAAAACATTCATGTGATGTACAACAAGCTGCATGGACATTACGTGACATACAATGAGCACTATGAGTTATCGATAGAGCAAACAAATGTGGATAGTCTTTCGGTGCCAACTTCACTAAAAATACACAGACAATTTAAGGAACATGTTTAAGGTATAAAATAAAATAAATGAAATTTTTCCGGAATTTAAATCCTAAAAACAAAAAAAATATACAATCTGAAAATTTTATAGGAGCCAAATAAATTTGGTAAAAATATGAAATAAGGATCTAAGGGTCTAATGAAAATAGACTTAAATGCTAAAATGAGAAAAATGAGAAATGAAATAATGAGAAAAGCCAAACAAGGCTTAAAGGACGAAAATGAGGACTTAAGGGTCATTTGAGACTAAGTTATATGTCTAAGTGTGATTATTGAGAATTGAGTGCAAATAAAATGAAATGTGGGCTATATAGTAAATTGGAGAACTTAACTTAAAATGGGTTTTGTAGACCAAACAGGAGCCTTGAGAAATAGGGTTTAAAGGTAAATTTTATTTGAAGCTCATTAAGAACAAAAACGTTTTTGGAGAAAAGAGGGGAGAAAAGGGAGAAGCTAGGGCAAAGAGAGATCAAGTTTTGGTGGCAATCTTTCATTTCTTGCTTCTAGAGATCAACAACCTACAAGAGAAAGGATTTGAAGAGATTCAAGGTAAGAAATCAAACCTAACTACATCTTTACGTGATTTTGATTTTGGGGGGAAAAGACCTAGCAAGTAAAAGGGGTTTGTATTGGTGCTAAACCACTTTTGGGGTTGTTTTGAGTTGAGTTTTGAAGAGTATTATTGGTTGGATTGGTTTTGTGTAATGTTTGTAAAAGGGAAATGTTGGGTTTTCAAAAGAAATGCTGTCAAAAATTTGTCAAAATCTCTGTTCTTGTTTTGGCTATAGGTTAAGTTATAATCATCCAAATGAAGTGATTCCAATTGGTAAAGAACCATAAAGATAGGGCTACAAATGTATAGAAGGTACTAGGAGCAAAATTATAGCTCTAAAGCTCCCGAATATGGGCTTAAAGGTGAGTTCGGGTAGCTCACAGGTATGCTCAGTTTTTGGATGTTGTTATGGTGTTTTGGCCATAAGTTGATTTTCACTCATCCAAATTGAGTGATTCAAAATTATGGGTAAAATAGACTTCTAGGGGAATAATTTACTTGAAGTAAGTGTATGCAAATTGTTACCCCAAAGTGCCTAGAATTCTATCAAAGTGGAGCTATGTGTAAGAACAATCTGATTATGCTTTGCAAATTAGAGTAGTCTGGATGTAAAATGCAATAACTTGAGTTTTGGTGATCCAAATTGGATGGTAATTTGAAAAACCTTAGAACCATAGCTTCAAATGAGTGAAGAAACCGTACCAATTTGTAGGTTAAGACTGAAATTGAAAAAATGATGGGTGATCCGGTGAGTTGGGCATATCGACTAGTTTGGCATTAAAATGTAACTTGAGTTTACGGTTATCGAATGAGATGATTCCAATTCCTACCCGAAAATAGAACTCCTACAATAACCAACTAATATGTGATTGTCATTGTATTTGAATAGGGGCTGATGAGGAGGAAAGCCCATAGTGAAGTCGAGATTCCGAAGATTGGAATCAAAGCGACGACTTTTAGTTTGTTCTCAAACTCACTCTCTATTTCTAAAATATTTGAATAATTACGAAATGATTTGAATTTTGGATATGATTGACAAGAAAGTGTCTATTGATTTGTCTTTGAAATTATTTGTCTTAAGTGATTTGAGACAATTGCTTGTGAAACGAATTTGCATAAGAAAATTGCATGAAAATGAAAATGTTTTATTTGCATACAAATGTATATATACTATTGTAAAATGTATAGAATGATTTTAATGCCCTTAAAGAGAATGTTAACCGTTAGAATTCGATTTAGGATAAGTGGTATACCAATAAGAGTCGAACAAACGTATTATGGCATACCGATTCGTAACCAATGGGACGGTATCAGTAGTGTCACGCTAACCCGAGTACATATTTTATATATATATATATATATATATATATATATATATATATATATATATATATATATATATATATATATATATATATATATATATATATATATACATATACATACCATTTAGATCGACGAGGACCATGTCGGTGATTGTTATCTGGCACGAAATCATAGGTTCGGGTGATAAGAGGCTAAAATGCAAAATAATAATGAGATTGAAAAATGCACGATTTGTTATTTGAATGATTTAGTGCATATGAAAATGCATAGCTTGAGATGATCAATGAATTGTAATTGATTTATTGAAAAAAAAAAAAAAATAAATAAAAATATATATATATATATATATATATATATATATATATATATATATATATATATATATATAGATATATATATATCGTATTCTACTTCATTGGCCATTGACAATTGTACAAAAGAATTGTTTTATATATATTGCATGTTTCGATTTAAAATGAAATGAAGAGAGAATTTCCATATTACCACTAAGGATGAAAATGTTTAGCGTATAGTTTTTACCAATGCGTAGGTATCAAATGATTAACGGTGGGACCCAAGATCAAGGAGCGCAGAGTCATCAAGAAAGCTGCGGAGTAAAAGTATATATTAGTCCTTGCCCGTTCATTCTATTTTGAACAATTGATGTTTTGTGTGATCAAAGAGTTAAGCTACGAAATGATTTTGTATATTATTTTGAATGGGTATGAATGCCTTCATTGTAAATATATTTTGATTAAATGTAAATTGTATGGAGCCCTAGAAGCGATTGGCAACTTCCATAATTTTGGGAAAAAAAAAAAAAGCTTTTAAATGTCTAAATGAAATATGTTTGATAAATGAATTCGGTTAGCGCCTCCAAATCCGGTTCGGACCCACTAATAGGGTCGGACCGGAAATGGGTGCTTACATTTTAATGGTATCCTGATTCATGGGAACATAAAATAAAGGCGCTTAAAAGAAAGATAAGCAACTCAACTTATAATAATATTGTAAGTGAACTGAATTAGGATCGGATACAAAGCAGTATTAGGTAGTGCGAGGGTGATAGATATGCATTATCATGAATCAATAAAATGTCAGAGACATTGATATTGAGGGAATTTGTTGAGAGGGAATGTCCAGTCCACCTAGATGATGAATGAATTGGAAAAATGCATTAGGACATATTTAACATACTTGTTGACAATTACTTTGTCTATTGTTGAAATATATGTAGAATATTTATATGATATAACACAAATATTATTTTCACATGCAATGGACGACGCATTTTTTTTTTTAGAAAATATGCAAATATGCTATTATTTTGTGGGAATATTAGGATGATGTAGTAAATCTCACCTAATAAGTCGATTGATGCATGTTTAAATTGAGCAGTAATAACGGAATCTTATTAACAGGAATTGATTGGATTGTATAATAATGTTTTTGTTTCGATACTTATGTTGGTATTTATTAGTTGGTTGTGAGTTGCAGATGAAACGAAATTAGAAATTGTGAATTGTGCTGATTGTGGTATTTTTTAAATAGTTGAACAATTGGAACTGACATCCGCGAAAGCATATCATAGGCTTAAACCAAGGAGACAAGATGAATATTAAAATTACGATGTATGGCATTGTAAAATTTAGTATCTCCTAGAAGAACAAGACATGGTAGAAACCATCACACAACCAATGATTGAGCCTGAGCATGGAAATACTGCTCAGCATAGGCGAGATATGGAAGCATATCAAAGGATAGAGTTTCTTGCATACTTATGTTGAAGCGACATGAAATGGCTGATGTTGCGTTTTGA